>CABHPR010157385.1:17242-34753 GCA_902168415.1 Peromyscus melanophrys | reverse complement strand
CAGAGCAAGGAAAATGCCATGTGCTGTCAAGCCATGTGTGCTGGGCTGAGATACACTGTCTGTCTCTGTCTGCTGATGTAGTATGGCCCCATTTTCTTCTGCCTCTGTGATGTTACAGTGCTGGAGGGCATAGGACTGGGAGACCTAAGCAGGCACAGTCTTTAAACAGAGATTTCAGTCTGTAAATAAAAGACTGTATTGTATTGGGATGCTAAAAGGATGATTGAAAATAAACTTAGGCCTGCAAGGTGGATCAGTGGGCCAAGGGACTCACTGCTAAGTCTAACAACCTGAATTCAGTGTCCAGTAATCACATGGGGGAAGGAGAGGACTGACTCTCATTGGGTGTTCTTTGACCTCCACATGTACACTGTGATGCTTGCACACATGTATACACACACACACACACACACACACACACACACACACACACGCACACACTTTTTTTTTTAATTTAATAAACTTTGAAGCTGAGCAGTGGTGGCACATGCCTCTAATCCCAGCACTCTAGATTAAAGGTAGAGCCAGGCAGATGTCTGTGAGTTTGTAGCCAGCCTGGTCTACAGAGTGAGTTCCAGGACAGCCAGGGCTGTCTCACAGAGAAACTGTCTTGAAAAAAACAAACAAGCAAACAAAAAAGTTTGAGTAATATCTAAACAGCATTCAAAGAGCTGAAGATCTAGGAAGGACCCAGAGAATATACCAGAACGTTTCCACAGACTCCTAGCTGTGTGCATGACATTGGCAAGAGCTGTATGAGCACAGAGCCAGTGTTTGTAACCAGAGCCCTGGAGGAATGTGGAGACATGTGACCAGATCTGAGACTCCTCCTGGGAAGTGCTGACCTCAGATTGAGACATCAGTAAACACATCACCCAAAAGAAGACTCAAAAAGGGGAGTAGGGTTGTCTATTGCAGAGGACCTCCCAGGGGCAGAGAGGGGTTATGAGAGAGTCTAAGCAAGACCCAACAATCAGTCCAGTCAGCTCTCAGTCCACATTCCACCCAGATCTCTTCCTCAATATCCATCTCGTCTGTGTTAATGCCCAGTGTCACAGACCATCCGGCCTTCTTCTGTTCTTGCCTTATAGAATGCCGCCCCTCACCCCATTAGTCTTTCCTTTCGCTTTTTTTTTCTATTCTAGCCTGGTTTTCAGGGTCCCTGTTTCTCAGCCTCCTGAGAGAATAGACTTTTACATTATCATTTTCCGACAGAATGTCTTTCCATGCCCTTCTGCTTTTAAAGTTTCTGCTGAAAGATTATTCTAATTATTCTGGTGACCCTGAATTTATATGTGACTTAGTGTTTCTTGCTGCTTACAACACACTCTGTTCTGTATATTCAATATTTTAGCTATACTATGACATGGGGAGTTTGTTTTCTGATCCCGTATAGTCAGTGTTCTCTATGTCTCTTATATTTAGATGGGCTTCTCTTCCTCTAGTCTTGGGAAATGATCTGCTATGATTATACTCAAAGTATTTTCTGTGCCTTTGGCATGAAGTTTTTCTCCTTCTGTGCCTATAATTCATGTACTTGGTTTTAACACGATGTCCCAGAGATCTTGCATGGCCTGTTCATTTTTGTTGTTGTAGACGGAATACACCAATTCCTCTACCTTGTTTTCAGGACCTGATGGCCCATCCTCCCTGTGATCCATTCTGTTAGGCAAGCTTTCTACTGACCTTTTTAACTGATTTGCTGATTTTTTCCCCCAGCATCAGTCCCATTTGGCTTTTCTTCAGTATTTATGTTTATTGACTTCTATTTTTATATCCTGCATTTTCTTCTCTATTCCATTCAGCAATTTGTCTATATTCTCTTGGAAGTCATTTTGGAGTTATTCATGTTTTCCTTCATTTCTTTCAAAGTATTTGTCATCAATATTTTAAAATCTTTATCTGCAATTTCATCTAAGCCACCCACATTTGAGGGTCATTAATCTGGGATTGGTAGGTGTTAGATGCAGGGATTAGTCAACATATGCAAATCAGTAAATGTAATACATCACAAAAATGAACCTGAGGACAGAAATCACATGATCATTTCAATGGATACATAAGAGGCCTGTGACAAATTTCAACATTCTTTCATAATTAAAAAAAAAAAAATCCCTGAAGATCCAGGCATGGTCCCCCAATGCTTTCAATATTAGCACTTCTGAGGCAGAGAGAGGTATGTCTCTGTGAGTTCAAGGCTAGCCTGGTCTACATAGCACGTAGAGCTGCATAGTGTGACACTGTCTCAGTAGAAAATGAAAACAAAATCTCTGAAGAGACTAGGAATGTAGGGGACATGTCTCAATGTAATAAGGGATGCATATGAGAAACCTATACCCAACAACTTGTAAGTGGAGAAAAACTAAAAGCATTTCCACTAAGATCAGGAACAAGACAACACCATCTCCCTTCTCCACTCCTGTTAAATACGGTGCTTGATGACTTAGCTGGTACAGTAAGTCAAGGGAAGGAAAAAGGATACACATAGAAAAGAAAGAAATCGAAGTATCCTATTGGCAGATGATATGATTATATTACAGAGAAGAGACCCTAACACTCCACAAGAAAACTCTTAGGCTTGATTAACACTTTCAGCAAAACAGCAGGATACTTCATTCAAAAAAGAAAGAAGAATCTATAGCCTTTCCTTTAAAAAATTTTTTTAATTGCTTTATTTTATTTAGGCCATAATGCTTTCTTTTAAAGCCTCATTTATAATTTTTCTTTATTTAAAGTTAATATATATATGGTTTTATTATTTTTTTTAAAAAAACTTTTTATTTATTTTTTGTAGCTTTCACATCATGCACCTGGAAGTGTCACTCTACCTGAAGCTTTACTACAGAGCGATAGTAAAAACAGCAGGGTCCTGCTCATGCACACACAGATACGTGAATCAGTAGGATGGAACAGAGGGCCCAAATATAAGTGTACACAGTTGGTTTTTAACAAAAATGACAAAAACACATATTAGAGGAAAGGCAGAGTCTTTGACCAGTGGTTCTGAGTAAACGGGCTATCTTCATGTAAAAGAACAAAACTGGAGCCTCATCTCACCCTGCACTCAACTCAAGCAGATCAAAGACCTTTATTAACATCAGTCCTGAAACTGAGCTAAAGGAAAAAATATGAGAAACACTTAAAGATACAAGAATAGGCAAAACTTTCTGATTAGGACTTTGGTTACTCAAGAAATAAAACCAATATTGGACAAATGGGATGTCAAAACTTAAAGACCTCTGTACAACACAGGAACACATTAATTGAATGAAGAAGCAGCCTACAGTAAGAGAAAATCTTCAACTACATGTCTGACAGAGGGTTGATATCTAGAATATTCAAAGAACTCAAAAAACTAAGTATTGGTGGCTGGAGAGGTGGCTCATCAGTTAAGAGGAGGCTGCTCTAGCAAAAGACTGGGGATCAATTCCCAGCACCCACATGGTAGTTCACAAGCGTCTGTAACTCCAGACCCAAGGGATCTGGCCTCAGTGGGCACTGCATGCATGTGGTACACAGACATATATGCAGGCAAATCACCCTTATACATAAAATGAAAATAAATGTAAAAAGCTGGGTTTTGTTATGCCTTTTGTCCCAGCACTTGGGAGGCAGAGGCAGGCCTGTGAGTTGGAGGCCAACCTGGTAGACAGAGCAAGTTCCAGTACAACCAAGGCTGTTAACACAGAAATCCTGTCTTGAAAAACAAAACAGAGCAAAACAATATAATATATATAATATATTATTTTAAAAAATTCAATATCAAGAAAACAACCAAATAAAAATCTGGAATATGGAACTGAAAGTAGTTCTCAGGAGAAGTACAAATGCCTAATAAATACTCCTTAAAGTGTACAACATTCTTAGCCATCATGAAAATGCAAATTAAAAGTACTTGAGATTCAGTCTCACCTAAGTCAGGGTGGGTATCACTAAAAAACAAATGCTGACAAATGCTGACTAGGAGATGGTGAAGGAGGGACCTTTATTTGCTGTTGAGGGGGTCTGTCACTTGTGCAAATATTGTGGAAATCAGGGTGCAAGTTTCTCAAAAATCCAAAATAGAACTGCATGTTACCTAGCTATAGCACTTCTAGGTTTACCTCCGAAGACCCTTGACCAGGGAGACACCTGCAGCCTGTTCTTATGCTTGTTTTGCAATGGTAAAGCACCGGACCAGCATAGGTGCCACCAGCAGATGGCAGGACAGTAAAAATGCAGTGTTTAGTGGTTGTTGGAGGAGAGAGAATCAGTTTTCTTCATTGACTTAGTCCCTTGGTAAGTTGTTCATGCTCCAGTAAATATCTTCCCACCCATGCTCAAGCAAGCAACTATAAACTCAGAATCACAAGAAAATGAACAAATGTGAAAATAAGGGGGAAGGAACTTTTTAAGAATAAGGGATCAGCAGGTGTGAAAAAAGAACGGGGAAGCCATGAAAATGACTAAAATACACAAGACGTGTTTGGGATTGTCAAAGTACATTAAAAACAACTCCTGGCGTCATTTTGGTTGGTTCTGTAGGAAAGGTGGCTTCCCTATTGAAAGGATGATAAATGGCGCTGGTGGTGGCGCTGGTTACCCCGTGGAAATGACAGAACCCAGTCTTAGTTTTCAGAGCTTTATTAGGAGGGAAGGGGTGGGGGAGCCAGCCTGGAGAGAGAGAAAGATGGTGGGGTAGGGGGAGAGGGGAGCAGAGCAGAGAGAGCGTGGGGTCTGCATCCGGCTTTTAAGGCACAGATTGTGTGACCACGCCCTGTGTACTTAGTCGCCAGCACCCATTGATGATGTAAGACGCAAGACCCCGAACTGTACATGTGCAGTCATGTAGCTGGAGTGAGGGCAGAATTCCAACACCCATAAATAGACCTTAAATTTAGCTATTCTTTCCAGGTGTGGCAGTGCATCTCTCGGTACTTAGGAAGCTGGTGTATGAGACCTCCATGAGATTGAAGCCAACCACACTATGTAGTGACTTCAAAATCTGAACTATAATGTGAGACATGCCTCAAAAAAACATATAAGTGTGTACACATACATATGCATACACATACGTACACACTCACGCACACACACTTCACGGTCTTCAGAGTTGTCCATGAAATTTTAACTAAAATTCTCAGGCCCACCATCAGATTTACTCAATTAGAGATAGAGGAAGGGATCATAGGATTTTGAATTTGGCATGACTGGATGGATCTTTCAGACCTATTTTTCAACTTTGTCTGTGTCCCTTGAGCAAATTTCATCACTTGTTGGAGCTTTAGAACCTTAAAGAAGAGTGACATGAGGTGAATTGATGAGACAGCACATGCCTAGGGCCTCCAAGGGTTGGCACAAAGGCGAAGTACCATTCAGCATTTGGTGAGTGGGACTGTTCTCTCCTTCCTGAACCCCTAAAACCACTGCCATTGCGACTTATAATAAAAGTGTCTTAGTGTTCTATTGCTGTGAAGAGACATCACAACCAAGGCAACTTATAGCAGAAAGCATTTAATGGGGGCTTGCTTACTGTTTCAGAGGGTCTAGTCTATGGCTATCATGGTGGAGAGCATGGCAGCAGGCATGTATGGTACTGAGCACTAGTAAGAGCTTGCATCCTGATCCACAGGGAGCAGGCAGAAAGAGTGGGCCTGGGCCTGGGCCTGGGCCTAGTGTGGACCTTTGAACGTTCATAGCCCACCCCCAGTGACATACCTCCTCCAACAAGGACACACCTAGCCAACCCTTCCTGTTTACAGTCATCTAACTGGGAACTAAGCATTCAAATATATGAGCTGGTGGGGACCATTGTCATCCAAACCACCACATTCCACTCCCTGGCCCCCCTAGGCTGTATCCATATCGTAATGCAAAGTGTGTTCAGTCCAGCCTCAAAAGTCCCCATAGTCTTTTCAGGTCTGAGCACTGTTTAAAAGTCCAAAGTCTCTTCTGAGACTCAAGTCAATCTCTCAACTGTAACCCCCTGTAAAAGCAAAAGGCAAATTACATACTTCCAATATACATTGTCACAGAATATACATTACCATTCCTAAAGAGAGAGAAAGGGGCATAGTGAGGAAATACTGGACCAAAGCTGAACTGAAACCCAGCAGAGAAAACTAAATTCTGCCGTTCTACAATCTGATGTCCAAAGGTTTAGATCTCCAATTCCTTTCTGTCTTGGTTGCAACACACTTATCTTGGGCTGGTTCTACTCCCAGTTTGGAGGTCTCTTTGGCATTTACCCCATGTTTCTGGCATCTTCAACATCTTGGGTTCTCCTATGCAATCCAGGCTTCATTTTCACAGCCTCACAGAATGGCCTCTTTGGGTCTCCATGTAGAGAGGGACTCCCCAGACACATGCCTGGCCTCAGCGGCTCTAATTAACTGCAGAGGAAGATTCCATAACTCCTTTACTCCTGTTTCCTTAAATCCAGAACCACAAGGCATAAATTGTCAAGTTCTGCTGCCTGCTGAGGCTGGAACCTGGCCCCATCCTTGCATTACATTGCATCACGTCTCACTTGATCATTTTTAGAGGCGATCACCAAGGCCTGCTCCTTTCGTTGGTGTGGGGTTAGCTGGGTGGGGTCTTGCACTGAGGGTACCACTCCCTTTATTTCATTTAGCCTGCAATTGCTCATCTCCTTGAGCACAGGAACTGGCTCCAACATTAATTTCTTATGCAGGTGGTGGCAGTGCATGTCTTTAATCCCAGCATTTGGGAGCCAGGGGCAAACAGATCTAGGCCAGCCTGGTCTACAGAGCAAGTTCTAGGACAGCCAGGACAACACAGAGAAACACTGCCTAAAAAAAAAAACAAAAAACAAACAAACAAAAAAACAAACAACAAAAACCTTGGTGCTCTCTTTCTTCTCAAACTATGCATTTTGTATTTCTTTTTGCCCTGCTTGCTGTGTTCGCTGCAAATCTGCAGAGGAGCAGTCACTAATAACTATGTGACACGCCAATGCTAGGCCATCTTGAACTTTCCACTGCCAATGACATTTGTTCAAAACTCTTCAGTTTAGCTTCTGGCAGATATTTTGGACAAGGGCAAAAGTCAGCCACCTTCTTTACCAAAATATCACAAGAATGGTCTCTAACTCAGTTGCTGTTGTTCCTTTCCGAAATCTTGTGAGCTGGACCTCCAAGGTCCACATTGCTCTCAATCCACTGTTTTCCAAGTTCCTACTAAATTAAGGAAAGAATGGGCTGGAGAGGTGGCTCAGCAGTAAAAAGCAATGGTTACTCTTACAGAGGACCTGGGTTTGATCCCCAGCACTTACATGGTGACTACATCTTTAACTACAGTCCTAGGGGATCCAATGCTCTCTTCTGACTTCCTCAGGCACCACACCCACACATGCTGCACATACAAAAATGCAGGCAAAGCACTCATACACATAAAATAAAAACAAGTAAATCTTAAAAAAAAAAAAGTAACCCGTGGGTGGCAGAAGATACCCAAGAGCTGTCCTGGCCTCATGGTCTGGGGTGGCTGGCACTACTACAATGAACCAATGTGATGGAGAGGCGGGAAAGATAGAAACGTGGGCCATTGTATGCCCTAGTAGAGAGAGAACTGGAGATGTGATGTTGGTGCAGGCGAGAGCGGGCTGAGGTCGACATGCTGTCATTGTCCAGTCATGCCGGCCCAATGCTGTACAACAGCCTGCAGCTTATGCGGATGCAGATTTGCACCCCCTCCTGTGACCCCCCCCCCAGCTGCCTGAGGTCCAAGATGAAGAAAGTTTCACTTTCTGGGTTGGACCTCCTGGGAGGAGCACCACGGTCCCAATGCCACTGGAAGCCATGTTGATGTTCATGGTTTATGCAGCTGATGAGGGCCATGAGTGGGTCAGTGGTCCTGAAACGGCCAAGGGCCATGTTGATGTCTTCAGCACGTGTTACCACTGAAGCCCATGCGGATGTTGGAAGTCTGGGTTGCTCCCTAAAGTCATGTTAATGTCCATGGGCACTGAAGAGCTAGTCACACCCCTCATGGGGGAGCTGGCCCCCACCATCCCACAGCATAGTGATGCAGGTCATGGTATGGGTGTGGGGAGCTGGCCTCGCCCTACTCTAGGCACAGATGTAGGGGGAGAAAGACTTATCCTCCCTTGGGGGGCTGGCCACTAGGAATTTGACCATGCTCCAATGAGTATATACACAACACAAAATGTACATTTTTTGGGGGGACAGAGGTCACAGGGGAGAGGGCAGACACAGAAAGACTGGAAGGTGAGTGTGATTGGGATGCATGATGTGTGATTCCCAAATAATCAATAAAAAATAATAATAAACCACTACAGAGGGGCACTGGAGAGATGTCTTGGTAGCAGTTAAGAGCATTGGCTGCTCATCCAGGGGACCCAGGTTCGATTCCCAGCACCCACATGTGGCTCATAACCACCTCTAACTCTAGTCACAGGGGATCCAACACCCTCTTCTGGTTTCAGCAAGTCCCAGGCACACAAGTATAGGCGCACAGACATACATGCCGGCAAAACATCCATACACATTTTTTAAAGCTACTAGAAATATTTATAGAAAAATAGGTGGAACTGGAAAATATTATATTAAGGGAAATAAACTAAACTCAGACCAAAAAAAAGAAAAAAGAAAGTAAACAGGATGGGTATCTGGGATGCTTTGATGCTTCGGTTCAGAGGGAAGAGGGGTAAATATAATAAAAATGCATTTTATGCATGTTTGAAATTCTCAGAGAATAATAATTGTATATATTTAAAATAAGTAAACAAAGAGTATGGAATTGAGGGCTTGGGAGGAAATCTCTTACCATGCTCTCAGGCCTATTTAGTGGATTTGTTGGAGATTTATTTTTATTTTATGTGTTTATGTGTGTGGCTCTGGGTATGTGCACCTGAGTGCAGGTGTCTGTGAAGGCCAGAAGAGGGCATCGAATCCCCTGGAGCTCAAGTTCGAGGTGGCTGTGAACCCTCTGACAAGGGAGCTGGGAACTAAATTTAGGTTCTCTGGCAGAGCATTGCTCTCTTAACCCTGGGCCATTTCCATTTCCGGCCCCTCACTAAACTCTCTTGACATAGAGGTGAGAGATAGTCATACTACATTTGGGGCTTAAGAATCTTTTGTTTTTGTCTTTTTGGATTTTTTTTAAACAAGGTCTCCTTTAGTCCAGACTGACCTTGCACTCACTATGTAGCTAAGGCTGGTCTTGAACCTCTGATCCTCCTGCTCCTCCTGTTCTTACTTCCTAGATGCTTTGACCACAGCACACATTACCAGGCCCAGGTTGGGGCTCAAATATCTTAAGTAATAGGACTGAAAAAGCTATTATGATTCATTTGTCCAGAATTTGTAAAGCTGCCTGTTTCCTAGCATATTTAAATGGGAACTACGCATGCTCTCTAAAGTCTCCAGGGTTCACACGATGGCTTTCCTAATTGTGTGCTTTCTAGAAAGAAGAACAGCCTGTTCTCTTATTTCGTATCACCTGGAAAAGATGGAAAAGCAGATTGTCAGACCTTTTCTACCAGCTGGATGACCCGTACTGGTTCGTGTACAATAGTTGGTCAACAGGTCAATGGAATGCATTTTACAAGGTGTGCTGGTTAGGTTTTGTCAAATGGACACAAGGTTGAGTCATCTGAGAAGAGGAATTATTCCCTCAATTGAGAAAATGCCCCCGTCAGATTGGCCTGTAGACAAATACGTGGGGCATTTTGTTGATTAATGGTTGATGTGAGAGGGCCCAGCACACTGTGGGTGATGCCACCCCTGGGCAGGTGGTCTTGGGAGGTATAAGAAAGCAGACTGAGCAAGCCAGTAAATAGTGCGTCTCCATTCAGCCTCAGTTCCCACCTCCAGGTTTCTCCTTGAGTTCCTGCCTGGACCTCCCTTCATGATGAACTGTAACCTGTAAGATGAGATAAACCCTTCCCTCCATCTGGCTGCTTTTGGTCATGGTGCTTACCACAGCAACAGAGAAGCGAGCTAAGACAGAAAGTGACACAGTAGTAAAACCTAAACATCTATCTCAAACTGAGATTCCTTGCATAAGTTAAAAAAGGATCAAATACTCCCCCAAAAAACACCAATCTTTACTAAATTAACTTTCACTATGGAACAAATTGGCCGAGTGTCATGTGGACTCTAAGTAAGCACTCGAAGTCATCTTGAGAACCGGTAAAGAAGTTCATGCAGTGCTAATGGTGGCGCTTCTGAACTAACCGCAGAAGTGAGCCAGAGTGGCCGCCTCTCCCGGCCACTAGACACTTGTGATATTGCTAAAGCACTAAAGTGCTGTGACCTGCTAAGATCCGGCAGTCTATAGTTTTACATTGTAATCATTTTAATAATAAATTTCCTGTATATAAGCAAAAACACTAGTGATGGAACAATTTTTTCCTTTCTTCTTTTTTTTAGAATAAAGCAAGTACATTTTGGAGTCTAGGATGGCTCCAAGGTCTAGGATGGCTGCTCTTACAGAGGACTCAGATTTGGTTCCCAGCACCCGCTTGGTGGCTTACAACTGTTTGTAACTCTAATTCCAGGGTCTGATGCCCTCTTCTGACCTCCATGGGCACCAGCAATGTACGTGGTACACATATATACCTGCAGGCAAAACATATATAGATACATAAAATAATTGATCTAAAAAATGGAATAGAAGATAGTGTAGTGTTGGTAGTATAAATGACAGATAATAATGAATATTTTATACATTCATATAATAATATTCATGTATTCTTGCTGGACCGAGCAAAAGGAGGCTGAAGTAGAACACCGTTCTGTTCCGACTTGCGTTTGGAGACAGGTGAGAAGACAGTTCTTGGTGTGTTCAAACACAGGCTCCCCTTAGGCCCGGTCATGAAGTGTAGAGCACAGATGAGCCACCATTCCTAGTTGCTGTGTGTCATATCCGTGGGTTCCGAGATCACACACGTGCCTGCCAATGTGGCTCAAGTCGTGGGATTTAAAAACAAATTCCCCAGAGAAGCTGCTGCCATGGAACTTCCAGGAAACTTTCTGTGTCTCTCAAAATAGACCCGAAAACCCCCACCCCAACGCTTGAAAACTCTTGATGGGAGATGGTAAGCAAGCCAGACGGTTGGTCAGAGGGTAAACACCCCCTACCGCTGCTGTTAGCCTGGGAGCAGCCAGCGGTAGGAAAAAACTGGAGCTGGGGGTGGGGGGTAGGGGTGGTGTGGGAGGGGGTGCCCTGATTATCTGTACAAATCAGTGACCTAACTTTACAGCTAGTAAAAACTGTAAATAATTTCAAAATAGATGTCTCCCACATTAAATGTAGCAAAACTAAAAAACAAAACAAAACAAAAAACCAAGTAAATAATAGTGCTAACAGAAAATCACACGGCAGAGAGTGTGAAATCAAAAGAAGGCCGCAGGTTCACTGGTGCTGCCCACGGCTGGAAAATGTCTCACTTGGTTTGCTAGCACACCACCATTATCGCCTGTGTTTATGAACCATTACCACGCAACCACACCACATGAAGCCTTTCTCTTCACAGACGGAAAATTCCTCTAGTCAGCCTTGAAGCATTCTGCTTTTCTTTGCCAACCTTGTAGCCGAGTATCTTGTTCCAGTTTATTTTGGTGCAGGTAACTGGAAACGGTTGGACAAGGCATACACAACACAGAAGCCGCTGAATAAAAATCTTTAACACAGACTCAGAGCACTGTCGTGGATTCTCTTCGAGACTTCAAACCTGTCTGCATCCTCAGTCGTCAGGCTTGGTGGCAAGCACCTTTACCCACTGTGCCATCTCGCTGGCCCATGTACCAGACTGTTTGGAATCACCAACTGGAAAGAAACACAAGGAGGCAACTCCGGCCCACCCTGCCGCTGCTTCCCCTGCTGCGACAACTTCTGGTCCAACAAAAGCTTCTTAATTCAGGCTGAGTTGGAAATGAGGCATGGACCAGTCTGGGAGGCAACCTCAAGGCCAGTGGCACTGGGGCAGCCTAGGAGGCATCCTTTGTGCTGTGCCACAAACTTGATTGTGAAGGCGTCCTGTTCGCTACCCTGTTGCTTAACGAAGCTTTCCAGCAGTGCTGCTTGCCACCAGCACCGGTTCGAGCCCACCCTCGAGGCCTTGCCCCTCCGGGATCCGCATGCACAGTTCCTGGACTGCTTACAGAGGCAGGTACCCTGAGTCCTTCTGACAACCCAGGGAGCAGCTGGGACAGCAGATCGGAGAGCTCATAAAAGGCCATTAGGATCTAAGGAGGAACCTGCAGGCTCTGGTGGCCCAGAGCGCTGTCAGGTCTTCTGACTGTGTCAGGAATAGGGACTGGGGGCTGAAATACCAAAATTAACATATGAAAGAAGCCACTTTGCAGAGAATGACCAAAAGTTTCACCTAATGGACAGTCTGGGTGGGAAAAACTGGTGAGAGCCAGGTACTATCGATGGTTTTTTAGCGGCGCTCTTACCCTTCAAGGAAAAGTCACGAAACACGACAGACTCCATTAACAAGAGTTTTATTCAGACAAGGAGAAAGGGACAGATGTGATCAGGCCTGCTGAAAGGACACATGTGGGAGAAGGGGGGAGGTGGGACTGATGGGATTGGAAGCCTCATTTCCCATTAAGTAACCCTGAAAGTACAGTTAAGTCTGGTGGGGTGGGTAAGGCTGTCCTCCCAACCCTGACAATAGGGAGATGGAGAGGACTGAGTAAGTGGCTCTGGTGTCTAGAAGGAAAGAAACGGATCGCTTCTATGCTGTGTTCTGGGTTCCCTGCAAGCGAGCCTGTGGCCAAGCCTAGGTCTGCTGGAGGTCTTAGTTTGATGCTCCCATGCCATCTTGGTGCCTGGGGCAGTCAGCTGACCGGTTGTCTCTCTAGGTGGCACTTTCAACAAGGCTCAGTTGATGGCCTGTCAGGGCACACACTAGCCCGAGTGGCCTTTTTTCCCCCACACTTAAAACAGGGACCCAGCAGCTTTTGGGAGCCAGTGTGTGCCAGTACTTGGCAATTCTGTTCTCGGGCTTTTTTATCTCTCTCCTGGTATACCTTAAATGCCACAGCTGCAACTTCTGCCTGTGGGGTCAGGAGCCTTGCTCTCCAGATGCTTATGTTTTAGCCCTAATGTTAGGGAGCTCTGGGAGACAAGAGATGGATTTTATTCCGTGTCTTGAATTTTTTTTTTTTATGTCTGCTGGCTTGAGGACAGCTTTAGGAAGACTCACCAGGAGGCAGGCTGTAAACTGATCTCTGGCTAAAGAGCCATCCAGATTACTATGATCCCCATGTGGGTCCTGATCGTGAACTTATTTGCATGCATCCTAGCCTGCTTTCAGACCCAACTGTGCTGCTCAGGGCAGCTTGAGAATGAGTGGGAGGAGTTAGGGTGAGTTAAGGTGAGAGCCAGGGTTGGGCAGAGCACAGATAAGATAAGGTTCTTTGGAGTCAGAGATTCCTTAGGTTTAGGAATGCACGTGGTCAGGAGACAGAGAGAGAGAGAGAGAGAGAGAGAGAGAGAGAGAGTGAGTCAGAAAGGGAGAGGGACTTCAAAGCTTAGGTAAAAGCGTGGGGATAAGGTAACTGTTTTCATTTGCCTGTTCGCTGGCAGAAGTTAGATAATTCCCGTAAAATATCGGGGTCTAAGGAACCACTTGGCGGTCATTTTTTGTTATTTTCTAAGGCATATTTGGGCCATCTCTTAGTACAGAGACAGACAAGCTTGGGAATCTTTAAGCAAGGCATTAAGCTGAGAGGTTTTAAAGTTTCCAGAAGGCCTTCTAGGGGAGAGGTGGGACTGATGGATTGGAAGCCTTATTTCCCATTAAGTAATCCTGAAAGTACAGTTAAATCTGGTGAGGTGGGAGTCACGGCACCAATAAAATGAATGATAAACAGCACTGGTTACGGGCAGGAAGGTCACAAGGCACGGCCAAGACTGCCTAGTAGTAGAGAGCTTTATTAGGAGGAAGAGGGGGGTGTGTGGGGATACAAGAGAACCAAGCCTGGGAAAGAGCAGAGAGAAAAATGGTGGTGGGAGGGGAGAGAGCCCAGCAGAAAGAGAGGGTGGGGTCTGCGGTCTGGATTTTTAAGAGCTCCCGGTGAAGTGGGCTTACGGAGCCATGCACACATAGTTGCCAGCACACACTGATGACATAAGACGCAAGACCCTTTGCTTAACTCCTGAACTGCATATATGTGGTAATGTAGCTGGAGTGAGGGCAGAATTCTAACAACTATGTGAAGGTCTGTCCCAGAACTGGAGAGGGCTCTGCACTGCATGGCCCATGGCTTGTTTTAGGCTCTGAGCTCACTAGCCCACTTATACTCTTGGGAGTGCTTCAGCTTTTTAGATGAACTCTATTTTTTTAAATGAATTTTAACTATATATAGCAAATATGTTTTTTAAGATTTATTTATTTATTATACATACAGTGTTCTGTCTGCATATGTACCTGCATGCCAGAAGAGGGCACCAGATCTCATTACAGATGGTTGTGAGCCACCATGTGGTTGCTGGGAATTGAACTCAGGACCTTTGGAAGAGCAGCTAGTGCTCTTAACTGCTGAGCCATCTCTCCAGCCCCTCTATTTCTGTTTTTAACCATGTGTCCCTGATGTGGTCTTTTTGTCTTGGGACACAAGAGCCTGAAATTGGTGTCCTCAAGTCAGATCTGCAGCCTAACACTAAGCAGGTTTTTTTTTTTTTCTTCTTTTTTTCCTTTTTTTAATCTCCTTTTTTGGGTACCAGAAAAAAGCCTAAGCATGCTTTCCCTGACATTCTGGGCTTTTTCACTATTTCTCCATCCTTTGTACCTAACCTAAAAAGCAGAGCTGTTGTAGTTTTTGCTCTTTTAGGGGGCCCAATTAAATCATACACTGAGGCTTATTCTTTTTTTTTTTTTTTTTTTGGTTTTTCAAGGTAGGGTTTCTCTGTGTAGCCTTGGCTGTCCTGGAACTCACTCTGTAGACCAGGCTGGCCTCGAATTTGCAGAGATCTGTCTGCCTCTGCCTCCTGAGTGCTGGGATTAAAGATGTGCTCTACTACCTTCTGGCTGGAAGCTTATTCTTAATTATAAATGCCTGCCTTAGCTTGGCTTGCTTCTTGCCAGCTTTTCTTAACTTTAAATTATCCCATTTACCTTTTGCCTCCAGGCTTTTTCCTTTTCTTACTTCTGTAATATTACTTTCACTCTTACTCCCTAGCTGGCTGTGTGGCTGGGTGGCCCCTAGCATCCTCCTCTCCTTGTTCTCTTGCTCTTTCTTATTTTCCTTCCAGATTTTTCCTTCTACTCATTCTCTCTGCCTACCAGCCCCGTCTATCCTTTCTCCTGCCTTGCTATTGGCCATTCAGCTCTTTATTGGACCAATCAGGTGTTTTAGACAGGCACAGTAACACAGCTTCATAGAGTTAAACAAATGCAACATAAAAGAATGCAACACATCCTTGCATCATTAAACAAATGTTCCACAGCATAAACAAATGTAACACATCTTAAACTAATATTCCACAGCACAGAGCATTTTCTCCATCTCCCTCTTGCTGGTTGCTTTCCTCCAACTTTACTAAAATTGTCCTTAAGCCTCCTTCCAAGTCCATTTCAAAAGTATTTTATTAATCAAACGAAGAACCCAAAAGAAGACCTCAGTTTCCCAGGCAATGGGGCTGAGCTATGAGCAGTGGGGCCCGGGAAGGGGGACATAGTTCCACATTGTCACTTGTACCAGACTGGGGTGTTCTTATAGAGATCTCTACCCAGGTAAAACCAGGATTCTTGACTCATCTGCCACAAATTTTAGGATGGGTCAACATGAAGCTGCTGGAGTGTATTAGGAAGATATTTAACCTAGGTTTAAGCTAATAAAGAGGGACTCAGAGAAAAGATAGTATGCACCCAAGTATGGGCAAGGGCTTCTCAAGAGAGTCGTGTTTGAGTGGCAGTAGCTGTATATATCATTTCAGCGGCCCTCAAGTTACACTGCAAAGGCTTGCTAGAAACTCTTTTTCTTCTATTTCCTTCCTTGATTTTTCAATAAGTTAGATTATAGACTGCTTCTGGAAGTGCTTTGGATAACTTTATAACCCAATGAGATAAAGCCATGGGCCACAAAGGCTACTACTACACAAGAGGGTGAAGCCATGTCTGTTACTGTAAATTATGAGATTTCTAGGAAACTGGGGTTTACAGCTGGGAAAGGAGAATGGCCAAATACCATTAGACCTTAAGCATGATTTACAGTTGTTTCAACATCCTTTTTAAGATTTTATTTTTAGTTTTATTTACATGTGTTAATATTCTGCCTTGCCCCCTTGAAATCCCACCCCTTGGGGCCACCCTGTGTCCTGATGTAGAAGCCTCTTAAGGAAAAACTGCTCCTTTCTCTCTCTCTCTCTCTCTCTCTCTCTCTCTCTCTCTCTCTCTCTCTCTCTCTCTCTCCTACCATGAGGTGTATACCCCTCAACCTCCCTCTCTTTCCCTCTCTCTTTTTCTCTCTTCTCTCCCTCTTTCCTATCTTCTCTCCACCTCTCTATTATAATAAACCATTTCTGCTTGGATGTAGCGTCTGGGTTGTGAATGTCCACCCGCTGCCCCATGGCCATGCCCACCTGGAGTGGGTCACCTGCCAGCCTGCTGCTGCATCTGCCCAGCATGCCAGCATGTTTCCCTGCACTCTTGGGATACCCTCGGGATCCCTGTGTAATATATCATAGCATTGGTGCCGTGATCATAACGATATGTGTAAGTGTTTTGCTTGCATGTGTGTTTGTGAACTGCATTTGTGCCTGATGCCTGTGGGAGCCAGGAGAGGGCACCGGATCCCCCTAACTGAAGTTAGAGTGTTGTCAGCCTCCGTGTAGGTGCTGGGAATCTGGAACCTGGACCAGGTCTTCCATAAGAGCAGCAGGAACTCATAACTGCCGAGCCACCTCTCCGGCACCTTAATATTATTCCTTGAAATATTTCTTTTTTTAACATAATTTTATATTGAATCTTTGGTAATTTCACATCATGAACCCCGGTCACACTCATTTTCCAGTCCTCCCATGTCTGCCCTCTACCCTTGTAACCTCTGCCCCAAAAGAAAATAAATAAAAATAAGAAAAGAAAAAAACCCCAACCAACCAGTCAACCAACCAACCAAACTCTCCCCCCCCCCCCCCCCCCCCCCCCCCCAAAAAAAACCTCACTGACACCTCTGGGCAACAGCTCCTCCATCAGTCACAGCCTTTTGTGCATGGACAATTCCACTCCTCCATCTTGCCTGCCTCTCCGTCATGTTTGTTTGTAGAAGCAGTGGGAGCTGTGGTGTGTCACACAGTACATCCTTTGCCCAAATAACTTTACTTTCAAATGTTCATTGCAATGAATCATTAGTTTAGTTCAAGGCCTATGGCTTCTGCTACACCATCAATACTGGATCGTCATGGAGGTTCTCAGATCCTGCTGTTGCCCTGAGTCACGGAGATCCTGTGGCTATGGATCCACAGGACCGGCCCTTTCATCAGTTCCAGCTCATAGACGGTGAAGATGTTGGGGTGGGCCAACTCAAAGCCCTG
>CABHPR010157385.1:0-12242 GCA_902168415.1 Peromyscus melanophrys | reverse complement strand
TGATGCAGAGGACATGGAGGATGCTGCTTACTGGCTTGCTTCCTATGACTTGCTCAGTCTTCTTTCTTATAGAACCTAGGACCACCAGTCCAGGGATGGCCCCACCCACCATGGGCTGGGCCATCCCCACTGATCACTATTTGAGAAAATGCCTTACAGCTGGATCTCATGGAGGCATGTCCTCAGCTGAGGCTCCTTCCTCTCTAGCTTGTGTCAAGTTGACACACACAACCAGCTATACAGCGCTTTACACATTTCACTCAAGGCTTCTTCTGCTCCCCATAGGGAAGGAATGCAATACTGAGGGTGTGGGGGAAGTGAGGAAGAGGGCATATCTAGTTAGGTGTACCCATTATACTGGCAGGGGGTGTGCCATAGCCCTCTGATGCTGCTAAGTCTGGCGTCTTGAGGCCTGTAAGCTTCCTTGAGGAAGTGAGAATGGGCCCAGGCCCTGGAATCTGGACACCTGGGGAGTAGACTCCTAGACAGGCTCTCATGGAGGTGTCTTCTCCCTGTGGCAGCAGGGAGTCCAGGATCAGCTGTGAGGATAAACAGGGAGGGCTGCAGATGGGCAGCAGCTGGTCTAGGATTCTGATAACTAGCAGGTGTTACATTATTAAAACAGCTGCAGACAGAAGTCGGAAAGACAGGCTTGGGCTGACCTGAGGTGGGACCATGTTTATCCATGGCAAGGGGATATTTTTGACATCCACGTGTGTGGATGGCTAAGATGCCTACAGAAAAAGACGGGATTTTGCCCTTTATAAGGGCAGAACCAGTCTGTGGTCCCTCCCTTCCAGAACTGCTTGGTCTGGCAGTAAGGGAAGATGGGAAATGTAGTCTTTTTAGCAGGAAACTATCATTCCTAAATGTAAGAGGATATGAAAGTGCAGGGCAGGGGCATTATAGCTGTTTTTTGCTGAGGAGGTCTTTGTCAGAGGGGTTAGTTCTGGGTCCATTGAGGAGGGGGTCCTCTGGCCATGTGTGTGTGCGGGGCGAGAGTCTAAACCTTATTAGCCTCAATGGATCATATGATTACTGTCCTGTATTTCTGAAGAGAATTGGAAAATAATTATTAGACAACCATAAGCAGAGGGTTTGGTTTACAGAGTAAAACAGAGATTTTTCTGGGAAGGTTGAGGGATAGGGAGGAATGGAGGCAGGAAAATGGAGTGGGCCCATGGGAGGAAGTGGGCATAAAGCTTATTCAGGGTGACAGTGACTCGTCCCATTGCCAGGACTGTTGTACAGATGAGCCAGCAGCCATGGCACAGAGGACAGGACATCAAAGGAGGGAACAGGAGAAAAGAGCAGACTGGTGGAAAGGATCGTATCTGGCCTGGGGTGAAAGGGAGGAAGGCCCCTTTAGCCAGTTTCTCTACAGCATCCAAAAGGTCTGTTGCAGGTGCATCAGGAGCAAATGGAGCTGATGTAGGGTAAGCGCTATCGGGAGAGCTTATGCGGGACATTTTGTTTGGGTCTAGGGTAAAGTTCACGAAGTAAAGCATTTAAAAGACAGGGTGAAAAATAGGCATGAGGATAATAAGGAGGAAAGAGTGATCCAGGGGAGGAGCCAGAGAGGGAGGGAATCAGAAGTCCATACATAGGAAGCGGCTTGTGGTTGAATTTTTCTGGTCTGTCTGTAGACCCCATTTCAGACAGGATCTGTTGGCCTGGAAGCATCATGTTCATGAAGGGGAGCAAAATTAACATTCCAGCAGTCCAACCTGGTCCTATAACCTTGGAGTACCGCAGCAGTCACGGAGTCCATTGGTCCCGAAGGGCGTTAAGCTGATCTGAGCCAGTGAGACAGAGGGTAATGGAAGCAAAGGAGGCTTCAGTCCAGCTGTTTCATTTGAGTCCCCAAAGCAATCAATGCTCAGAGTGGGAAGAACAGGGATGAGTTCTGTGGTCCATGACCCATTAGTCCCCTTTAGAGGTCACCCGGATTGCTTTCAGGGGTTTGGGGACATCAGTCTCGGTAACAGCTTCAAGGCCGATGGAAGGGCAATGAGGAGAGCAGCAGTCAGGGCGCCCCAGAAGAGGCTCCACAACCCGACAGCTGGCAAAGATCCAGGACATAAGCCAGGAGGTGATAACTGTACAACTCTGTGGGACACTAAGAGACAGAGGTACACGGGGGAAACTTTTTGGCTTTTTTTGTGGTTTTTGTTTGTTTGTTTATTTTTTTGAGACAGGGTTTCTCTGTATGGCTCTGGCTGTCCTGGAACTCACTCTGTAGACCAGGCTGGCGTCGAACTGAGAAATCTGCCTGCCTCTGCCTCCCAAGTGCTGGGACTAAAGATGTGCACCACCACCACGCAGCGACATGGGCTTTCACATAGGGTGAACTTGTAAATTTATTTTAAATATTAGCAACACCAGCTATTATGTAATAAACAAAACCAGAATTTCCTTAGTAAAACACAATTTTTGGTTAGAAATAATTTGATAAGGTAAAATGTTAAAATTGGGACTATTACTTTAAATGACTATATTTAGTATTTGAAAACATGACAATGCATATTTTTGTTAAAATCAAATTGTTATAGCTAAGTTCCAAGATTATACACTAAATATATTTTATATTGTCAGGCTTCATAAGAAGACAATTTAATTCTAAGTTGTATTCCCCAAAAAGAAATGGTTTTTAACTTTCAATTCAAAAATATGCCCAGAGACAATGATACCTTGCTTTCTCCTCAATGGGCACTTCTTTAGAACACTCCAGAACTACCCGAGTCAGTGACTGCCATGCCAAGAGTAAATGCTTTCTTTAACCAAGTGGTTTTTTTTTTTTAATTAACCCTACTAACGGAAGCTTTTAAAATTTCTCTCCAACATTTTCATTCCAGCATTCACCCAACAGATGAAAAATGACAGCTGTCACGTCAAATCGATGATAAATAATTCACACGTTACATGGACTGAATTAGCAAAAAAGGCTAAAGCCAACTGTACTGCCTGGTTTTGTGTGTCGACTGGACACAAGCTAGAGTCATCAGAGGGGGAGGAGCCTCAGCTGAGAAAATGCCTTCAAGAAATCCAGCTGTAAGGCATTTTCTCAATTAGTGATCACTGGGGGAGGACCCAGCCCATGGTGGGTGGTGCCATTCCTGGGCTGCTGGTCCTGGGTTCTATAAGAAAGCAGGCTGAGCAAGCCATGGGGAGCAAGCTAGTAAGCAGCATCCCTCCACGACCTCTGCATCAGCTCCTGCCTCCAGGATCCTGCTATGTTTGAGTTCCTGTCCTGATTTCCTTCACTAATGAACAGCAATATGGAAGTGTAAGCCAAATAAACCCTTTCCTCCCCAACTTGCTTTTTGATCATGGTGTTTGGTTGCAGCTATAGAAACCCTAACTAAGAGACCACCTCTTTATGCCTTCTGAAAATGGACAAATCTCTAAGTCACCATGTATTGACAATAGTAAACATATTTTTAAACATCATTCTATTTAAAAATATATTGGTTGTTTAGAGGCAGTATTTGTAAAGCAAGATAACCACATTAAATGAGCTTTAACAAATATTGGCCCTTGGAATGTCTTAGAAACATCCACAGGCATCACTGCCAAGGCCTGTGTACTCTCTGTCTGGGTAGAGACTAGATTATAGTCCCAAAGCCCCAGGTTCTGGGGGTCTCTACAACAGGAGGTAGGAAGGCACTTAGGTACAACACAACTCAGTAGCCAGTGTTGGCTCACACTTCGGGAGTCTGACCCCAGTCGTTTATTTCAGTCCTATTTAAGCACAGCACCATCTAGTGAAAACAACTTGTGCGATGGTTGTCTCAGTTCCTTGTGCACAACAAAGCATACTTAAATCTCTTTGAGGAACAAAGTAAACTAAATACAGATGGGATGTGACTAGATAGAAACTCTAAAGTACACATGATGCCTTCCATAAAGATAGTTCTATAGACTGACTGAGAAAAACGAATTTATGAGAAGGGCCTGGGGGAGGATTTGGTGCTGGAAAGTCTCCTGCCCCATAGATTTTGCAAAGCTCACCAGGCTAGCAAGCGTGTCCATTCCAGCTTTCTCGGCAGAAAACAGGTTTTTAATTTTTCTCTTGAAGGAACAACCCTGTGTGCTTAATATTCCAGGTTCCTCTAGTGTAGTGGTTCTCAACCTGTAGGTTGTGTAGGGTGTGTGTGTGTGTCAAATGACCCTTTCACAGGGGTCATCTAAGACCATCGGAAAACACAATTTATAACAGGAGCAAAATTACAGTTATGAAGTAACAACAAAAATAATTTTATGGTTGGGGGTCACCACAGTATGAAGAGCTGTATTAAAGGGTCACAGCATTAGGAAGGTTGAAAACCACTGCCCAAATGCATGTCTATGAGCACAAAGACCTCTGTGTCCCCTATAACAGGTTAGCCCAGGTTGGTGGGAAACTCCTTCATCTGAGTCATCTCCTCCTGAAGAGCCTGAGGGCTTGGGATATCACTTAATAGAATCATTGTTGACTATACAGACACAAAACCGACTGTCAAAGACACCATTTGGATATTCTGAATAACTTTCCAAAGCTGTGAGATTGATGGCAGTATCTGGCATCCTTCTATAATCAGGAAATATGGGTGGCTAAGGTATAGACCCTGAAATTAGTTTTTGCTAGGAGGAGGAATTAAATGCCAGGATAAAGTGTTAGGATTTATCAGGGTGTGTGTGTGTGGGTAGACCTTGGTGGGTTGGGTCCAAGGTGTGCTGCAAAAAGATCGCATCATATAACAGATCTCACATAAAAGGTTTATTTGCGGGCTAGCCAGGGCAGGGAGGGGGGGGGGGGGGGGGGGGGGGGAGCAGCAAAAGGCTGTCTCAGAGTGAGGACATGAGAGAGATTGAGACAGACAGACAGAGAGCCCAGGAGACAGAGAATGAGAGAAAGCGATCTGGGGTGGCAGGGCCCTTTTAAAGGGTTGGTGATTCATGGTGACTCAGCTGCTGAGTGATTCCCGAGGGCGTGCTGTTGGAGTGCCTGGTTTCTGGCATCCCTCCCTTTTGTTTATTATGAAAGGTGAGGAAATAGGAAGGGGTGATGGTGAGGCAGGAATGCGGGTTCCACGCTCTTTAGACTGCTTCCTGCTATCTGGGTGTGTCAGCATCTTTGGGGATGTTGGCCAAGTCCTGGAAGAGCAGGATGCTTCACTTGCTATCCAGGCTCTGTGGGACCATCTGGGGCTAGGGAAGTGCAGGCCGCACTGGAGCAGTCTGTGAGGCTGGACCACCTGGGACTAGCCACTTTGGAGCTGTTCTGGATGTAGATTTTGAGGGAACACTTGGACCTGGCAGGATGCTGGGCCAGATGTGTATGTATATATATATATATATATATATATCTATATATATATATATATATATATATATATATATATATATATATATATGGCAAAACATAAGGAGTTTAGGGGGAAATTTTTCCTCAGGTGTACATTTGAAACTTTTAGGCCCATGGTCCTGGTAGTTGAGAGAGGGGAGTCCTAGGACCAGAGAAAGGGGAAGAGATCCCACCCTCAAGAATAGACAATAGGTGGGAAAACTTAGGTTGCTGATTGACAGGAGTCCATTTGACTCACGAGAGGTGGATTCAAGCCAGTTTCCTGAAGCTTACAGGATTAGTTTGTGGGTTTTTTTTTTTTTTTGGATTTTTTTTGAGACAGGATTTTTCTTTGTAACAGCCCTGGCTGTCCTGGAACTTGCTTTGTAGACCAGGCTGGCCTTGAAGCCACAGAGATCTTCCTGCCTCTGCCTCCTGAGTGCCAGTATTAAAGGCATGCACTACCACTGTCCCTCTACCAGAAAAATTTTAAGTTTACAAAAAGAGATACGTTTTAGCTATGTTAGCATCCCCACTGTAATCTGGGTTGTAGAAAAGACTCACACCTTTGTGTCACAGTAGGAGCTTGGGAAGCTTGGGTTAAAAGCATGGACACTCGTTATGAGCAGCTCAAAGAGGACAGAAATCTCCCACAGAGCAGAAGGGCAAAAGCACACTTGATCCTGATTTTCAGTATGAATTCCGGCCATGAAACCGAGGCCTCATCCCTCTGTCCAGAAGACTGATGTATATAGATTAGACAGACATTTTTGGCGCAATGAGAAGCACTTTTAAGTCTATGCTTAGAAGACAACCAACGGAAATTTGAAATCTCAGGCTTGTGACTATGATAATAGTAGTCAAGGCTTACCAGAGCTAGATTAGTAGCTTATCAGAACTCCATTGCTTCATGTTAAAACTCTGAGCTTTTGAAGTCTTAATATGGAAATAGCATAGTGAGGGAAAGAAACATATTTCATTTTTATATACCTTAAGTCCCTTATCATCACTCATGCTTTCATATCCTTTCACCTTACAGACATTTTATACTTTTTCTATCCAATCATTCACCACGAGACCCAGGAGATCGAGGGCAGATATTGTAAATCAAGTTTCTTTCAATAAAGGAATAGTAAAAAGTTACTTTGAAATCTGTTTTGTGAGTTTATTCTTTTCTGAGTCTGGAAGCAAGGTAAATTGTGTCTAGACCTAGCAGTAGCTCTAGGAGAGAGAGGCCTGTGGCCTGAAATTTATACACAAAGAGAACTGAGGAGGCATCTGAAGCCTTGGTTGCTGCTGTTCAACTGACAAAGCCATTACTAGCCTAGTGGTCAACACTATCAGAGATCTGAGGATAAATTTCACTGGAGCAAACAGGAAGTACAGACCAAGTAGCTTTCCAATCTATTAAAAATGGCAGACACTTACTGGCTACCTGGACAATTACATTAGGTTCCTCCATGGTCGTTGGGGACAGAAGTCCCAGGGCAGCATCAGTCTTGGCTGCCAGAGCCAGAAGGTCCAACAGACTTTCCTGTGGAGTGGGAAGTTGGGGTACGGTGAGGGGGATTGGTCTATATTGTCTAGAAAAAGTGGGGCAATCAACTCCTGTTATCCTACTTGTCCACAGTTTGGACAGGTTCCTGGCAGTGGGTGATATGAAGGGCAGTTTTTCATCCAGTGGCCAGCTTTGCCACATTTACACCAAGTTACAGATGAAGTTTCTTCTGTGCCCATCATCTTCTTTGGAGGAGATTAGGTGTGCTTCCAGGAGCTGGCATGTCTCTCTATCACAAAAAGCTTTTTTAAAATTAAACATTTTAAATGCCATATTTAATTTAAATGCCAGGTCTCTGAAGAGTTTGAGCACCACCTGTCTATTAAGTATACCTAATTTAGTTACTTGCTTTAGGCTTAACTTTGAAAACATATACAGGAGGCCAAATAAGGCTTGTTCCTGTAATTAATTACACTAGTACTTAGCATGACTACAAGTATAGTTCTGAACATATTGAAGAGTTTGATCATTTATAAGATGACTGACTATTAACTTGCATGGCTGAATCATCTCTAATAGTTTACAGTAAGTTAGTAGCTTTTATAAGACTAGGATTTTACATTCCATCCCTGTTAGGTTTAGCCTTAAAAATAATGATTTTTGAATTGAAACTCTTCTAGTGTCAAAATAAGCTACTTGGTCTGTACTTCCTGTTAACACCAGTGAAACACACACACACACACACACACACACACACACACACACACACACACACACAGATTTTAATTGTAAGCCTTTTGTTACAAGTTTATAGCCCAATTTTGTTACAGATTATATAGATTTTAAATCTATACCTGATGAGCAACTTTTACAAATCCTAAGAGTTTACAGCATAATCTTAAGATTTTTTTTTGAGAGCAGAGTGCAAAGAAATCATAGAGATTAAAGATTTTTAAGAGTGGGAAGTAGAACCTTAGAGGTAAGAGAAGTGTAGAGCACAGCAAGATTAGATATAAGAGACTTGGGGATCATTTGTTTGTGGCAGCAGCAATTGTTAATGATTTGTGAAAATTTGGAAATCAAGTTTGCTCCCACCCCTTCCTTTCCCATTGATTTGTACTAAAGGCCAAGCTGTTGTACTAAAATCTGAGTCTGTGGAGAAGAGAGAGAGGGAGTCGTAGCTTGGAATACTGTGTGGGTGTGCATGGGAAATAAGACATGCCTGCAGACTTCTGGCATGTCTTATTTCCCATGTATCCTTGTCCTGTAAGGAGACTAGCATGCAACTTACTAATATGCTGTAGCTGGAGAATTTCTCTCCAGCTCCCGCCAAGTCCTGGCAGTCTGACAGCCCACTTGCCACGTGGCTCGTGGCTTACCAGCATCTTCACATGCTGCTTGTCATGGCGGTGGCTGACAGTGTCTCTCACTCAGCCTTCCACTTCCCAGAATTCACCTCTCTGGTAGTCCCGCCTATACTTCCTGCCTGGCCACTGGCCAATCAGTGTTTTATTTACTGACCAATCAGAGCATTTGACATACAGACCATCCCACAGCACTATGCTCCATGCTAGGGAACACCTTGAGCCTGTAGACTTCTTGCCATGTAAGTCTATTGTAAATTTAACCCATTTTATTCAAGCATTCATTTTTTTCATAACCAATTTCTATATACCTGATTTTGAATATTTGCTCTACATTAAACAAACCAAGTTTAAACTTGGTTTGCTTAACATGTTCCAGGTTTAACTTTGACAACATACACAGAAAACTGTAGGAGGCACAGTAATCACGCCGTGACTTTACCATCTTGTTTAAGGTAACTACATAGTTTCTTCTTGCTTATCATTGTATCCCATTTTTTAGACTAAGGTGGCACTAGGCTTCCAAATGGTTTGTTTTAAAACTGGGTCATATAAAAACTGTGATATTTTTGCTGTGTTTGTTAAGCTTCAGCTATTTGGTGAAACTGAGTCATATAAAAAAAACTAGTATTTTATAAAATTACACTATAAAGAGCCAGTTGGTGTGTGTCTGCAGATGGGAGTAGACAGCCTGGAATGCTTTTGCCTCTTAGCTGCTGAAGATACAAGCAGAACTTCCCAGGCTTGGAGAGCCAGAAACACATGTAGACCACAAGCATAAGACTCTCTGAGCTAGGAAAGATGCAAGTTTGGAGCCCAACAGAAATGGCTAAGGGCATCCCGGCTCTGGGTGTAGTTGTAAGCCAGAGCCTTGAGAAAGATTAAAGTGAACTGTGGACTTTATGGGGGATGGGGCCTCGGATCAGACTACCATTCCATTTTAGTCAGTTTAGATATTAGAAATCAAAAGTTCCAAATTTGGGCCAGTAGTGGCTATTTGTCCAATGTATATTGAGGACAGATTTGGACCCAGAGCTGAACAAATGAACTGGATATGAGGTCTCCCAAATGGAGCTTTTTACACTAGCCTGAAGCCAGGCCAAGGGTGCATACTTTGGGATGGTGCCCAAAATCAAGGTAAAAACAAGGGTCAATATCCAACTGCTTAGACTGCCCTCTAAGTCTTGACTTTGACCAAATGCACCTGGAAACTAAGGGGATGTCTCCAACTTCTACAATTCCAGAATCAAGAAACCACAGAGCCAGTGGAAGGTTCTCAGAGCTTTTGGCTGATCATCTGGTAGGCCAGGGGAGAATTCCTGGAATTAGAATGCTCAAACTTTCTCACAGCCAGTGGAAGGTCTCTGGTGCCTTCAACCAAGTGGGTCTTAAGACCGACAGAAGAAAGCTCCAGTGAGCCTCTGGACCTAACTATGGCACCTTTGAGCTGTGTCCATTGAATTGTCCCAGGGTTTTGTTATGCTTTGTGTGAGTGTTCTGGTTGACTGTAGCGTGGCTTTCTCAACTTAGAGTCAGATTACGTCAGGGCAAGACAGTAAAGTGAGAAGGGGCAGAGACAGGGATCAAAAAGAAAAGGCTGCCTGAGAACAGTCCTGCCTGGCCCTCTCGGTCTGGACTTGGGGAGTATATGAGAGCCGGGGAAGTTTATCTGTGGGTGGGCTTGAGCCACTAGTGGGCTCAGATTTCCCATCCTGGGATTCCAGCACCATTATGGTAGATTATTAATACATGTGAGGTCATTACGAGCAGATCTATAGGCAGGACCATGTTTATTGGGGGGAACACGGCAAGGGGTCATCTCAGCTCTCACGCATGTGGATCGATGGGCCATATGTCCCATGCCATGTGGGCCACTAAGAGAAAATCTAACCGCAGGTTTCTCTGTTGTTGGTAGACTGCAGCATGAGATGGGGCTCTGCAGTGGACTGCTTTGGGAAGACAGCCTGAAGGGCTTGTGCCACTAACAGCAGCAGTTGATGGGAACAGCAGCAGCTGCTGGCTCCCGCATTATTATGGTCTACCCGGGGCCAGAATGGAAGTGTGACCAGACTTAGGGCTAAAGCTTGTGCCCCCACAAGACACATTCCATTACACATCCTGGGTAAGCCAATCAAAGAGCCAAATGAAAAGCAGAAAAAGGAGATTAAAAAATGTAGCCACCCTAGGAGGAGGGACAAAGAGATCCATGACCACTCCCCACCCCAAGTCCATCTTTGGGGTTCTGACACAAAGTTTAAGTGTATGTGGAAGGTCAGAGTTATACATAAGTAGGCAAAGTAGTCAAGGTGTGGCCCCACTCATCCTTGTCTGCACAAGGCGGTCTGACAAGGAGGTGTTGGTACCGTGTGAACTATTTCAGGAGACAAGCTCCTCTCTGCTCACACCAGTCTTCCTCTTTCCCTTTTCCACGCATGAGGGAAGGTCTAACTCCCTGGGGTGCCTCATTTCACAGTCCAGTGGCAAAAGGAGAGACACAGTGTCTACATCTCTATCCTTGCCAGGCCAGTTATAGGGCGGCCTAGATTTTCAGTTCTTATCTCCAGTTTCTAGTTCATGAGTTTTTTAAATGCAAATACGATCCTCTGTTTTACTTGGGTATAAAAACAACAATTCCCCTATGAAGACAGTGAATATGCTGGGGTTTCACAGAGTCCATTTACCAGGAGCAAGGAAAATACCAGAAATAGTGAGTGGATGACATGTGTGTTCCTGCATATGTCAGTGTCCATTTAAAGAAAGGTGTCTGGTTCTATTAGCATTGCAAGATGTGTTTGAAAGCCACTGCATTTTTTCATCATTAAAGTCACACTGAATTTCCAAGGAAGAGGATAAATGAATTGGACCTGCTAGGCCCAGCAGCCCTTGCTTCCTATTTAACCCAGTAATTCCTCCCTGTCGTTAAAATGAAGGTCAAGAGAATCAGACGACACCTTGACTTTAGAGACAGAAGTCTCTCTAGGGGCCCTGGAGACTATGGAGAGACCATGAGTCACTACGGAGTGCCTGGGCCAGTCTTGGGTCCTTCATTAGCCCATGTGTGAAATTCACAGCCTTTCTTCAGGCTTCCTGGACAGAATCAACCAGTTTCTTCCTTCCTTCCTTCCTTCCTTCCTTCCTTCCTTCCTTCCTTCCTTCCTTCCTTCCTTCCTTCCTTCCTTCCTTCCTTTCTCCCTCCCTCCCTCCCTCCCTCCCTCCCTTCCCTCCCCCGACTGACCCTCTCTTCTTTGAGACAGGGTCACATATACCCTTGAACCGCTTTTAGTTTAGGATAACCTTGAACTTCCAGATTATCCTGCCTCCACTCTCAAGTGCTAAGATCTCAGGTGTGTGCTACTATGCTGCCTCTTTCTGCTTCCTTGTGCTTCTAAAGAATGTGCACATGACCCTCTCTCACAGGCTTTGAGGCTGAGGCCAAGCTCCAGCCAGAGTATTCTGGAACAGCTACATGAGAAGTGGAAGAATATGTTGCATTTGTTATTTTGGAAACTTAAACATCTGGCCTGTCAATTATTTTCTTTTTAACCCAGATATTTTGGCACAGCAAAAGCACAATTTGAGAAATTCTTTTAAAAATATGTATTATTATCATCATCGTTATTATTTGTGTGTGTGTGTGTGTGTGTGTGTGTGTGTGTGTGTGTGTATGATCCTGGGACACATGCTATGGTGTCCATGGGTTTTTTCCTTCCCTGTACACAGGTCACCAGGGTTGCAAAGAAAGAGACCACCACCCCAACTGAAGTGTCTGAACAAGGCAAACTTTACCCCTGACCTGAGGGTATGCTCAGAAGAGCTAACACACAGAAGCAGGAAGTGCACTCATTTTTTATTATAACTCAGGTGGTGGCTATGCCTTTTTCTCATTGGCTGGGTCAGATCTCACAGTCTTTTCTGATTGGTCAGTCTTCAGAAAAAACATACAAGGTGGGAGAGATAAAAAGATTTGAATTCCTTCCCTAGATATCAATTTATAGGATTTGATAGAAAAGACTCATACCTAATATTTCTTAAGTGCAGTAAGGACCTTTATCCA
>CABHPR010157384.1:44327-55337 GCA_902168415.1 Peromyscus melanophrys | reverse complement strand
AAAAAAAAAAAAAAAAAAAAAAAAAAAAAAAAAAAAGTGAGAATGTAATTACAAGTTAAATGCTGTGGCAGTTTACTTATTATTTTTATGAAGAGAAACATTTAGAGAGAAAAAAAAAGACTTAGAAAACAAAGAGAAATTGTTTTCAACAGAGTAATTAGAATAGAATAAAAATGCATAGAGAGAAAACTAGCAGTTACGATGGCAAAATCACAACTACAATGCAATACAGAGGATTATTACAAATTATGTTATAAGTAGAATTATTTTAGGAGGTTCCTACACAATCTCCAGGTTTCAATAATGTTTTCCTACTTAACAGGTGGCTTAGCAGGATTAGAATTTGAAGTTTATCATCAGCTACAGAACAAATTCAAGGTCAGCCTGCACTATATTGGGGGAAAGAAGGAGGAAGGGAGAAAGAAATATGGATGAAGAGACAGAGAAGGAGAAGAAAGAGAAGAAAAGGAGAGGAAAATAAAGGAAAGGAAAAAGGAAAGAGATGGAATAAAAATATTCTCTTGTTACTTTGTCTTAAAACTAAGGTCAAAATCACTGACACTGCTTGGCCACCAGCCTTTGCTTGATACACCAAATGTACTATTCAGAAGAAAGAATACTGCTCACTTAACCCTGGCCATATGTTGTTCAACTTGCATGCATTTTTCCATATGGGAAAGCACAGCAGACTAGATAAATTGTCTAAAACTTTTAGAAGAATTGGTTTAAAAATAGAGACCTACCAGTATCAACATTGCAGATTGTTTTGCCTGTGGGAATAAAGCTTTGCATAATGCACAATTTAATGATCTGTCTCTAGGGTTTTCTAAGGAACATATTCTTACTCAATGAATATTTGCTTGATGGATTTATAGTGCAAGATCATTATGTTTGGTGACAATATCTGACCCATGCTCTCTTTAAAAGTTGAGTATATTAAAACATTTCCCCTCAATAAAATTAAATTGCCCTGAGACATATTGCCTGCATGCGTCATGGTAAGATTCTCTGTAGGGTACCCAGTCTTCTCATGTTGTGGTTGTGTCCAGTGCTTATTAAATAAAATAGGAGCTTGAGTTTCTCTTTCTATTTAAAGTTGGACAGATGGAGGACATTTTATTCTATTATTGTTAGTAAACATTTCCTTTCTTCTCTCAGAGCTCTGACAGAAATCAATGAGAACTCTCCCAGTGATCAGTGGAGGTGAAAGGAGACATAGTGGGGCCATTTTAAATAGGTGGTTTTACATTTGAAAAGTCACGTCTATTTATTAGCAATCATTAACTAGGTTAGAAGGTAAAAGGAATATAAAATATGAGAATTAGCATCACTAAATACAAACATAGCCAGATTGTAGATGTAATGGTCTTATTAAATAAGAAACACAGAGCCAAATACAGAGTTAAAAGCCCAAGAGGTCAGAGCTGTAGCTAAGAGCTGAGACTAAAACCCTTTGTTACCCCTTGCTGCCCCAACCAAGTAAACACACAGAGACTTATATTGTTTACAAACTGTATGGCCGTGCCAGGCTTTTTGTTAACTGTACTTATATCTTAAATTAACCCATTTTTCTTAATCTATAAATTGCCACGTGGGGCGTGGCTTACTGTAATCTTAACATCTTTTCATGGCGGCAGCTGGCAGCATCTCTCTGCTTCAGCCTTCCACTTCCCAGAATTCTCCTTCCTCCTTGTCCTGCCTATACTTCCTGTCTGACTACTGGCCAATCAGTGTTTTATTTATTAACCAATCAGAGCAACACATTTAACATAAAAAATATCCCACAGCATCAGATCCCTTCATTAAATCCACTTCTAATTTCTATCTATGATGTGTAGCTTAAATGTTTACTGAATACTTTTCTTCTACATGTTTGGTTCATGATAGTTTATATATGCTCCATGACATCCCATCATCTGGATTAGGTATCTTCAATATAAGTTAGAGAAATTTTTAAAAGTATAAATTATGAAAAAAAAATCACAGAAAGGCAAAGTGAGAGTCTCTTATTTAATATCTATTTTAAACAAGTGTTTTTAAAAATCCCACCCACAAAATCTGACCCTGCATTAGTAACTGTCACTATTGTATTATATTGTCCAATTTTAAATAGAAAGAGAAACTCAAGCTCCTATTTTATTTAATAAAGGTATTTAAATTCACATATTTACAGGTATGTCTATGCTTATAGTTGTTTTGTTTGATTTGTTATGAAAATTAAGAAATTGGAATAAGTTCACTGTCAATATTATTTTCAGGATAACTTTATGAGGCACAATTATTATATCATTGGTATTTGTGTATCTTAGTTTTTGAAGATTTCTAGGTATTACGGTGTTTTAAAGAATGTACTGGGCTTTTTATGCCACTTATAGTATTCAGGTTTTGTTTCTTTTTTTTAAAATTTTGACTTGTATGCAGTGCATTCATTTGGGAAATATGTATTCTAATTTGTTTTTGATGAGTGGGTAATACTAAGAATATTTCTAAAGCCATAAAGTTCCCTAGTAACTTAGAACAGAAGATTCTTAGTGGCACAGGCCCATGTACTGCTGCACCCTCAACTCTGTAGTGCTACTATAACTATATACCTACTATATGTGCTTCTGCTTGGGACACTAATAAGTCCACAGAAGTCACATGCATTGCCTTTTGTACATAGGACACCAGAAGGGAAATTAACAAATATTCAAGTGCCTATTTTGTCTGTACTGTTTAATCAATGATCAGGACTCCAGAAAAGTGTAATCCTAGTTCCTATATGATTGCATAAAGGTAACAAGATAAAGCCTCCTGAAATTTTTCATTAAATCCTGAAACTGCTCTATGTAAAAGAGTATGCGCTAGTTTTCTATTATTTTCAAAATAAACAGAGATAAAGTCAACTTCGAAAGAAGGAAAGTTCGGTATTTTTCAAGTCCATTATTGATAGCCACATTACTTTTGGAACTGTGATCTCATGTGAGCACATCAAAGTAAAGGGCACATGGTTAATCAGCATAGCTATGAGAGCCTGCTTGGATCAAGGACACAGGAAGTGAGCAGCAAACAAGGTCCCACAGTCCCTCTTGAGGGAAGACCTCCAAACATCAAGACTTCCTGCATGGACATATGAGTTCAAAGTTTTAGTGTCTTTGCAAAACGAGAGGCTGAGATTCACACTTTTAACAAAGGGACCTATGGGGGAACATCCAGATCTAAATTCTAATAGAGGAAAACAACTGTGAGTACACAGAAAGATATGTACTCTGGGTGACGTTCACAGGAGGACTCAGGAAGAGGCATTTACATCTAGAATGACAAGATTCCTTTCTAGGGAAACTGTAATGCATGATACTAATGATAAAAGAATTCCTATGACTTACTATAAATGAATCTTCTTTTGGTTACAAGAGTGTATGCCATCACGAATCACAGGCAAGCATCATAGATCTAAAGAAGCACAATTAGATCAGGCTTCATTCCATTATCTTTCAATATGGGGAGGGGGACACTACTATAAAACACATGCTTCACTATACAAAATGCAAGATTAAAATCTCCACTCCTTAAGCAAATTTTAAATGCAACATAGATAACTTCTGCATGCATGGCAGATAAATTAACATATTGTGTTGTGTACAGCAATACAATTTAAATCATGATTGAAAAAGCTAACTAAAAATCTGACAGCCATAAATTCAATTTAATCTTATTTAATCAAAGAACCTGCTTATATCTGATCATTTGATGAAAACTGGCAGTTAATGGTTTTTCAAAGCACCATGATTTCAACAGTAGTTCTAGGAGTGATAATAAAACCCAGCGACTGTCTTCCAATTTAGCAAATAATTTAGCAATATTTAGAAAGACATTAGTGTTCACTGGAGATAAAATTGTGGGTTGTTCAGTATCTAGAAGTGTTTTATTTTCAAAGGAACACATGCTTGTTTATGTCGGTTTTAAGATAGATTTGAGTAGATGTTATCAACAGACTGAAATAGAGTTGGAATACTCATCCAAACTGTAGAAGTTCATTCTTTACACTTGGGATACAAGAGTATTTTTCTACTTGTGTCTAAAAAGGAAAAAAGAGGTATAATATTAATTTATTTTATATTTTTAAAATCAATTTGGCCTTAAGGTAGAATAATTAATTTTTATGCCCTTAATGATTTCAACTGTCAGATTGCCAAGTAATGGCTTGTATTTCCATGCTTGACATATTCTGGGGTTTTTGGGTTTTTTTTGTTTTTTTTGTTTTTTTTTTGAAATTTACATTCCTTTCTTCAGGAAGAAGACAGATCTTGGAGGACTTTTCTAGTACTGAGCATAGGGTGTTCACATGTATTGCAAGTCCAGCATCCCAGCATCAGGATAGGATCACCATCCCCAGATAACTTTGGCTGGGCATCAACCAGTTCCAGTAAAATCAGAATCATGTTTAAAATACTTCTCTAACTGAGCAGCAAGTGCCTGTCTTTACTATGAGGCTGATAAGTGATACCTTCCTAAAAAGTATGACATGATAGAAAGAATATGATAAATTTCTGTTAAAAATATCAAATCAAGTTGACTTGTGGGGGACTACAGAGAGATTATTCAATGGGAAACTGTTTGGCATCCAGGGATGAGGATCTAAGATTGAATGTCCAGGACCCACCTCAAAAGCCAAAAATGTCTACCAATGAAAAACAACCCAAGGCCAGAGAGTCTTAGTGAAAAATTCTACGAGACTTTTCAAAGAACAATTTATGTCAATACTCTTCAAATTGTTTCAGAAAATAGTAACAAAAGGAACACCGCCTAATTATTTTTTATCAGTTATTCCGATACCCAAACCACATAAAGACTAAACAAAAAGAAGTATAGATCAATTACCCTTATGAACATAGATGCAAAATACTCAATAAAACACAAAACAAATCTAAAAACCTATCAAAATATCATCTAACATGATCAAGTAGACTTTATCCCAGAGATGCAGGGATGGTTCCTTATAAAAAAATCAGTAAATATAACCTGCCATATAAATAAACAAATAAAAAGAATAAAACAAAAAATGATCATCTCATTACATCATTACATACAGGAAATGGCCTTTGACAAAAATCAAGCACCCTTTCTGGAGTAATTAGGAATACAAGGGACATACTTCATCATAATAAATGCAGTTTACAGCAAGCCTATAAACAACATAAAATTAAATGGAGAAAACCTCAAAGCAAATCCATTAAAATCAGACACAAGATAAGGTTATACAATCTCACCATATTCATGTTATATAGTACTTGAAGTTTTTGCTAGAACAATATGCAAAATTGAGGAGATCAAGTGATACAAATTCAAAAGGTATAAATCAAAATATTGTTATTTGCTGATGATATGATAGTATACATCAATGACCCTAAAATTACACCTAGGACTCCTACATCTGAAAAACACCTTCAGTGTAGTAGCTGGATGAAAGATTAACTCAATAAAATGATTAGCACTCCCATATACAAATGACAGACTGAGAAAGAAATCAGTGAAACAGCACCTTTTACAATAACAACAAATAATATAAAATATCTTAGGGTAACTCTATCCAAGCAAGTGTAAGACTACTATGATTAAAAACTTCCAGTCTTTGCCGGGCGTTGGTGGCGCACGCCTTTAATCCCAGCACTCGGGAGGCAGAGCCAGGCGGATCTCTGTGAGTTCGAGGCCAGCCTGGGCTACCAAGTGAGCTCCAGGAAAGGCGCAAAGCTACACAGAGAAACTCTGTCTCGAAAAACCAAAAAAAAAAAAAAAAAAAAACTTCCAGTCTTTGAAGACAGAAGTTGAAGTAGATATCAGAAGGTGGAAAGATCTCCAATGCTCATGGATCATTAGGATTAACCTAAAAACTGGCCGTATTATCAAAAAGCAATCTACAGATTCTACGCAATCCTCATCAAAATTCCACCACAATTCTTTACAGACCTTGAGAGGGTAATTCTCAACTGTGTATGGAAAAACAGCAACAACAACAAAACAGGATAGCTAAAACAACAGTGGACAATGAAAGAACTGCTGGCGATATCACCACTCCCATTCAATTGTACTACATCGGGCATCATTCAATTGTACTAGAAACCTGCAATAGTAAAGAACACATGCTATTGGCATAAAAACAGACATGTTGATGATCAATGGAATGGAATTGAAGATAGAGGCATAAATTCACACACCTGTGGACTTCTGATTTGTGATAAAGAGACCAGGAATACACACTGGAAAAAAGACAGCATCTTCAACAAATGGTGCTGGTCAAATTAGCTATCTGTAGGTGCAAGAATGCAAAGAGATCTATATCTATTGCCCTGGATGAAACCCAAGTTCCAGTGGATCAAAGACCTCAACATAAAACTGTGAACACGTTGGCACAGGAGACAACTTTCTCAACAGAACACTTTTCAAGCAGACACTCAGATCGACAATTAATAATTGGGACCTCATGAAACTGAAAAGCTTCTGGAAAGCCAAAGAAACCAAAAATCAGAGAAAGCAGCAGCCTACAGAATGTGAACATAATTTTTTTACTAACTTCTGGGGAAGGGCAAATAAAATAGATTTTGAGGGTGGACAGGGTACAGGTTGGGGCTGGAGCAGGAGGGATCAAGTGGGTTGGTGTCTTAGTAAGGGATTCTATTGCTGTGAAGAGACACCATGATCATGGCAACTCTTTTTTTTATTATGGATTTTTTTTATTCATTTTACATACCAAACATAGATCCCTTTCTCTTCCCTCTGCTGGCCCCCCACAGCCTTCCACCCACAACCCACCACCCATTCCCTCATCCAGTGAGGTATGACCTCCCATGGGGAGTCAGCAGAGCTTGGTACATTCAGTAGAGTCATGTCCAAGCCCCTCCCCCTGCATCAAGGTTGTGCAAGGTGTCTCACCATAGGTACTGGGTCCAAAAAGCCAGCTCACACACCAGGGATGGATCCTGCTCCTACTGCCAGGGGGCCCCTTAAGCAGTTCAAGCTTCATAACTGTGCTGCTTATGCAGAGGCTCTAATCCCAGAGAGGCTTCACGATGTTGGTCTAAAATTCATGAGGTCCCACTAGTTTGGTTTGGTTTTCTCTGTAGGTTTCCCCATCATGATCTTGATGCCCCTTGGCAACTCTTATAATGAAAACATTTAATTGAGGTGGCTGACTTACATTTTCAGAGGTTCAGTCCATTATCATAATGGCAGAGGGCATGGCAGTGTGAAGATAGACATGATGTTGGCTACATCTTAATCAGAATGCAACAGGAAATGGTCTTAGAATCACACTGAGCAAAGCTTGAGCATATATGAGACCACAAAGCCCACCTCCACAGTAACACGCTTTCTCCAACAAGGCCACACCCACTCCAACAAATCCACAACTTCCAATTTTGCCACTCCCTTTGGGAGCCACTTTCTTTCAAACCACCACAGTTGGGGAGATGGGATAAAGGAAGAGAATTCAGGGAGATGGCTGGAATTAGGGGGCGTTTGTGGGACATTGTGAAAACCTAACATAGTGGAATCTTCCTGGAGTCTATGAGTGTGATCCTTCCTAGTGAGGACTCCCAGTAATGAGAGATTATAGAGTCTGAAGTGGCCATCTCTTTTAGTCAGAAAAGGCCTCCAGTGGAGGGACTGATGTTGCATTCCATTGAGGGCCAAGAGGGTGCTATGGATATCTTCAAGCAACCTAGACTGATGTTAGGACAAAAGTTCTTTCTCCAAAAACTGACAGAGGTGCCACATTGCTGGAGACAGCAACCACACAATTCATTATATGTGGAGAGGTTGAACTGGTGCCTGCATGTTGTCTTCAACCTATGTTCTAGTCTCTCTGGGAGGGAAGGTACTCTGCAGGCAACCAATAGAGAAACATGGACACCAATCCACCCTTAAAACATTTTACCTACAATCTGTCCTTCCTGCAAAATGTGCTGGGACAATAGAGATTCGGAACTTGTGAGAGTGGCCAACAAATATCTGATTAAAGTGAGGCCTACTCCGAGAGAGAGAGAGAGACAGACAGACAGACAGAGAGACAGAGAGAGACAGAGACAGAGAGACAGAGAGAGACAGAGAGACAGAGACAGAGATAGAGACAGAGAGAGACAGAGAGACAGAGAGAGAGACAGAGAGACAGAGAGAGACAGAGACAGAGAGAGAGAACACCCATGTCTGACACTGCTTGGATGGACAAGAACCAGAGACTGTATTGCCTAGAGACCTAGGGTAGAACCATATGTGACTGGTAAAAGAATCGATAAATCAATGAAATGATTCCTAATGATATCCTGCTATATTCATAGACTGGTACCTTTTCCATTCATCATCAGAGATGCTTCCTCTGACAGCAGATGGGAGTAGATACATAGACTCAAAGCCAGAGTCTTTATTATGTGCAGAGAGAGAGTCTAAATTGAATGTCCCATTGGGTCTCTCCCTTCAGAGATCAGGGAATCCCACAGAAGGAGGGACACAGAGACTGTAGACATTAGAGGGGATAGAAGACACCAGGAAAATGTGGCACACTGAATCAACTAAGCAGGGCTCATATGGGCTCACACAGACAAGCACGGGGCCTCTAAAGGTCAGTGTCAGGTCCTATGTATATATGTTGTGGCTCTTAGCTTGGTGTTTTTGTGGGACTTCTTACTATGGGATTGAGTGTGTCTTTGGCTCTTCTGCTTGCTCTTTGAACCCCTTTCCTCCTGTTTGGTTGCCTTGTCTATTCTCTTTGTGAGGGCTTTGCTTTGTCCTATTTGGTTGTTGTCTCTTGGAGGCCTGCAGTTTTCTGAAGTGAGAAAGAGAGGGATTAGATCTGGGAGAGAGGGGAGGTGGGGAGAAATCAGGAGGAGTGGAAGGTGGGCAAATTATGGTCAGAATGTATTGTATGAGAGAAGAATCTATTTTTAATTTGAACAACAAATTTAAACAACAAATAAATGAATTATTGAGGAGCTATAGTGAGGACGTGGGGGAGTTTGAGAGGAGGAACTTGATGTTAATGTGATCAAATACATTGTATGTATAGATGGAATTTAAAAAAAAAAAAAAGATGGAGAGTTACCTAGAAAAGAAATCTACCTGTGGCTTTCCCCCAAAACATGTACACACACGCATTTACCCACACATATGCTGAGAAGCTCATACAATACACACCACCACCAAAACAATAAAATAAAACCTGGAGAACTAAACACAAATATGTGTAGCTCCTTTATTTTTTTCCATCATTGTGATTTATTCATTGCATACTATGTTCTAGACAATGAAGTGCTAAGTCAGGATAGAAAAGTGGGCATGCTCAGTAATGAGGCTAACCTTTTTGGAAATTAAAAACTAGTAAGGGAATACATTTTATAACTGTCAATCTTAATGGAAATTTCATTTTGATAAATGATATCTAAAGGAAAAATGATAACTCATAAGAGAATAGATTATTTTTTTCATCGTGATGGGAGTCTTAGAAGAATTCTTAGAGGAAGAAACATTTCTAATGAGATACGGAGTACAAGAAAAACCTTAATGATGTTTAGTCAGAGCTGTTAATGCAGATTAGACAAAATACACACCAAATGGAAAGGCACTGTTGGCATGAGAGAGCAAGACCCACTCAAAGAATGGGCTTGAGACACAGTTAATGTTTTCAAAACTTGTATTTATTTGTTTGTTTATATACACTTCAATGTTTTGCTTGCTTGACATGTATGACTGTTCACCAGGGGTGTGCCTTGTGCCTACAGTGTTCACAAGATGCTCTCAGACCATCTGGAACTGGAGTTACAGGTAGTTATAAGCTACTATGTGGGTAATAGGAATTAAACCTGGATCTCCTGGAAGAGCAGCCAGTGCTTCTAACTATTGAACCATCTTTCTAGCCCAAATTACAGTTTATCTTAATAGTTTAGGTTATCATTGTAGGAGATAAGATTAAACAGGGGAGTAAGGACAGTGGCAATTAAAATCATAAATAGTGACTCTTTTTGTCTTGGGTGAGTAAACCTTGGAAAACTTCTTTGTAACAGTGGCTGCAGTTCCTTTTTCAGCCATGCTTATTTATACTAGGAGTATAAATCTCATTCTTTATATCCACCATACATCACACACCCCATGGATTTCTTCTTTGCTCAACATCTCTCAGTCATTGTAGATTCCAGTTGTTTCTTCTGTCTACTCAAACCCAAAGGAATCTGATATAATTTTAAATCAATTATGAAAGAGGAACTTTCATGTACTCTTTCGTTCCATTTGTAAGTATCCTTTTTTAGTACTTGCAGTAATGCTATAAACCAAAGACTTTAAGTGAGTTAACTATTTGGAGCTATGTGACATTTTTACCCTTGAACTTTCCATCAGCTTACCTGCAAATGCAAGGCCTAAAAGCATATAACAAGATTTGCTCTGAGTTTACAAAACCATAGTACATTCAGTAGACTCTAATTGGATACATTATAATCAAAAGTATAAATATCATAAAAATACTAAAACGGGAGATTTAATATTTCTCCTTTGTTACAAACAACAAGGGATAAAAACCATCTAAGTCCATCTTTTGTCTTTGGCTCTATCATCAGTTATTCAATGCTAGGTGAGGCATTTTTCCCTAATCTAATTCAATGAATTATACAATTTGTGAACTAAAATTAAGGGGCTGGGAGATGGATTCAGCTGATAAAATGCTTACTATTAAAGCATGAAGAACTGAGTTTAGGTCCTCACCACCCACATAAAAAGCCAAGCATTGGTGCCTGTGAAACTGTAACCCAGGTGTGGGGGCTTCAGACAGGTAGATCCCCAGGGCTCAATGGCCATTTCTCTACCTGCATCTGTCAGCTGTAGGTTCAGTGAAAAACCCCGGATATCAAGTGAAGAAGTAATTGACAAAACATCTGAACTCAATCATAAAGCTCCACAATCATGCATGTAGGCATGTGCATCTACACACTGCATACCAACACACACACACACACACACACACACACACACACACACACACACACACAC
>CABHPR010157384.1:0-44317 GCA_902168415.1 Peromyscus melanophrys | reverse complement strand
CACACACACACACACACACACACACACACACACACACACACACACACGCCACTGCTGTTAAACTGCTGTGTAGTATGTGGACACCACAAGTAACTGTGTACCACTAGGAGACCCTTAAAAAAGCTAGCAAACACTATTATTGTATACTGTTGGGTTAGACCTCCCAGGAAAGTAACTTTTTATTTTAATCCACAATTAAATTATATTTTTGATTTTTCAGAAAACCCATCAATGAAGAGAAATTCCTCTGTCAATCTTAATTGGAGAAAAAAACCAAGCCTACTTTCCTCCAAGCCAAACTGTCACTGACTATTTTTCTTTCTTAATTGGTTTACAGTAAATACTTTGCCTTTTCTTTTATTCTTTCCAGACCAGACAGATGTTATGTATGACAGGTTAAAACAACAGGTGCCTAGAGTCTTCCACAGATGGCCAAAGAGTCTACTAACTAAAGGTCACTACCCTACATTTTGTTCCTAGCATTTTTTTTTAAGTTTTCACAACTTTAAATCATTTTATTATGCCTAGGAACCAGAGAGGTACTGATTTATACTCCGGCTTTTGCTTTTGTTACTGTTGTGTGTTTGTTCTTTGATTTATTTGCTGCTCTTTGCTCTGAACAATTAATTCTCTCTCCCCTTCTTTAGTCCCACGTGCAGTTATGATTATTTTAGCACAGAAGACTGACATTATTTGTATAGCATTCTAAAGGAGGGATGCTATCTTAAAGTTTTATATGGAAAAGCAGAAATTAACTTGAAGGGAATTCATCTGTAGTAGTTTGAATATGATTGGCTCTCATAAGTTCATAAGGAATGGTACTACTTGGAGGTGTGGTCTTATTGAAGTAGGTATGGCTTGTAGGAGGACGTGTGTCACTGTGGGGGCAGGCTTTGAGGTCTCCTATGCTCAAGCTACACCTCATTCACATTACTTCCTGTTGCCTGGGGATCAAGATGTAGGACTCTCACCTCCTTCAGCACCATGTCAGCCTGCATACCACCATGTCACATCATGATAATAAGGGACTGTGGTGGTATTGTGTTCCTCAAAATATTGTGCACCCTAATAAACTTATCTGGGGTCAGAGACAGAACAGCTACTAGATACAAAGGCTAGAAAATGGTGACACTCACACCTTTAATCCTAGCACTCCAGGAGTAGAAATCCCTCTGGATCTCTGTGAGTTCAAGGCCACATTGGAAATGGCCAGGCATGGTGACACACACCTTTAATCCCAGGGAGTGGTGGTAGAAAGCAGAAAGATATATAGGGTGTGAGGACCAGAAACTAGAGGCATTTGACCTGGTTAAGCTTTTAGCTGGTTAAGCTTCAGGCTTTCGAGCAGCATTTCAGCTGAGAGCCATTGAGATGAGGACACAGAAGCTTCCAGTCTGAGGAAACAAGGCCAACTGAGGATCTGGCAAGGCGAGGTAGCTGTGGCTTGTTCTGGTTCTCTGATCTTCCAGTTCACCTCAATACCTGGTTCAAGTTTGATTTTATTAATAAGACTCTCTAAGATTCCTGCTACAAGGGACTAACCCTCTGAAATGTAAGATACCCCTAGTAAATGTTTTTTTTTCTTTATAAGAGTTTCAGAGGTCATGTTGTCTCTTCACAGCAATAGAAACCCTACCTAAAACACCATCTAAGATTATATGTCCTCCCACAAAATTATCAGCAAGATGTCTACAGCACATTTTTTCCTTCCTGTGCAAATTGCCATGAAGTATTCTTCTAGTGAATAAATGTTGTCGCTGGGTGTATCTCTGAGGATATTTCAGAATTTTCTACATCTCTAAAACCTTCAATGAAAACAATACAAATGTTTGGAACCTAGTATTCCTAGAGGCAGAGACATCACTGTTTTAAGGTAGTTTTCCCTCTTCTCTTCGTTCACCTGCTCCTCCTCCTGCTGCTGTTCCTTCTGCTCCTCTTCATCCTTCTCATCTTCTTCTTCTCTCTCTATGTTACATTTCACATGATAAAATCATATAATTATTTTATTTTTATGTGTATGAGTGTTTTGCCTGCATATATGTTGGTGTACTACATGTGTGTCTGGCATTCACAGAGATTGGATGAGGCTAGCAGAACCCCTGGAACTGGAGTTATAGATGGTTATGGGTGTTAGGAACAAAACTTCAATTCTTTATAAAAGCAGCAAGTGACCTTAATCACTGAGACATATCCCCAGGCTCTCAAAGTTATTCAACACACTAAGAAGTTCAGACTATTTAATTCACAAATAACCAGTGAGAGGAAAGATCAATTATGTTGTTTCACCATAATCTTGAGAAATAAAATAATAATATCTATACTTCCAATTATCAACAATGGCACTGATAGTACTACTCACTCATTACTGCTAGTAATTTTCTCATTGTGAATTATTACCTTTGTTTCATCCACTGAGGGTTAAGGTGACTTCTTAGAGCCGTCTTACTCTAGTAAAGCTAACATGGGAAAAGTTACTTCAGGCTTTGTTATCCTCTTGTTCACCTACCTCTGAATCAAGACATTACTACTTGGTGTTTCAAAATATAGTAGTATGGATGCGGTTCTCCTTCAAATATGAAAGAGAAAGAGATAACAACTAAACATCAGGAAAACAGACATACATTCTTTGGTAGTAGTATATATAAACTTGTGGGAGCACAGAGAGAAGAAACATCCTGTGGTAATATTTTATTTGTATTCTAACAAATAAACCTTGCCTGGGATCAAAGGAAAAAGCCAGCCACTATATTAAACACAGAAGTCAGGCAGTGGTAGCAAATGCCTTTAATTCTAGCATTTGGGAGGCAGAGATTCATATGGATTTCTGTGAGTTCAAGGCCACACCGGGAACAGAGCCAGACATGGTGGCACAAGCTTTTAATCCCAGCACTAGTTAACCATAGAGGTCTGTAGGTCTGTACAGAAGACAAGAAGTGATAGAGTTGAGCAGAAAGAGTAAGTATTGTAGCTGGGAAGAGAGAGAGAGAGTAAGATAGCAGGGCACAGAAAGGTATATAAGCATGAGTACACAGGAAGTGGGCTGAGGATTTCCTAGGGGTAAGAACTCGTGGCTAGCTTGTTTTATCCCTCTGATCTTTCAGCTTTCACCCCAATATCTGGCTCCAGGTTTTTTTTATTATTAATAAGATCATTTAACACTTTGTGTTATATCTGGTGATCCAATATTTGTGGCATGAATTCATGAAAAACATTTGCCTGGGGCTCAGGCCCAAGCTGCATGTGGCCAGAGTATCTTTGGCTTCTTCTCTTCTGGTGGATTGTGGGCTCTCTCTGGATCCCCATCTTGGACTGCTACCACACTAGGTAGCTGCCTTGAAACTCCCTCAGGCTTCTACTATTCTATGCAGTTGGCAGACTTGGTTAGTAAATTAAGATATGTTACAGAGAGAAATTAGTTAAAAGAAAATTTTTTCCCACATTAAAAAAATGGGAAACATTTTTACAATGGAGGAAATTTGGTCTCTGTTTGATAACACATTAGGCGGTCTGAAAATGCAACAATTATTATTAATTATGAGAGGATAATTAATGTTAATGGAATTTACATAACATCAATTATGAATACTATTTGTTCGATCATTAAGAAGGTTTGTTAATATGAGTGCCAAGATAAATGTTTTAGAAAAATCTGTTAAAATAGATTGTAGAGATACTCAGACCCAGACGGAAGAATTTAAAGGAGAATCTATCTCAGCATTGCATTATAAGGTTAGAGAGAAACAGCATAATGTTTTCAAACAGCCAACCTTAGTCTATCCAGTAAGCTCACAGGAACTGCCAAATGTTCAAGGCTTTGTATGAACTGATTGGATTCCTGTGCAAAGAGTTGTCCTAGTTTAATCAGTGTGGGAAGACCCACCCCCAAACTAGAAGCAGCAATTTCTGGTAGTAGCCCAAATATAAAAAAGACATTGCAGAGGAAGATCATTGGCCTTTTGCTGACTTGGCCTTCTCTTTTATACTGAGTTTATTTATTTATTTTTTTTATTTTTTTTGTTTTTCGAGACAGGGTTTCTCTGTGTAGCTTTGCGCCCTTCCTGGAGCTCACTTGGTAGCCCAGACTGGCCTCGAACTCACAGAGATCCGCCTGCCTCTGCCTCCCGAGTGCTGGGATTAAAGGCGTGCGCCACCACCGCCTGGCTGAGTTTATTTTATTGTTGCTATTAGTACTGATTCTTTGTTTATATCATTACCACGATTTCCAGGCTTTTATCTTTAACTAAGGACTAGAGAGTCTAAAAAAAAAAAATCTCCAGGTTTCTGGAGCCAAATTGGAAATGCAGAGGTACCCAGTCTTATCAGCAGAGAAGCTGCCATGTTCTTGGCCTCTGGTACTACTGTGACTGCTGAGGTACCCAACTTTAAGCAACTGAGAAATTACTGGATTCTCAGCATCTTAAGTTGGACACAGCTTGCTTACTATTTCAATATAACTTCATTTAATAACATATCTCATTGGTTATGCGCCTCAGGAGAACTCTGACTAATACAGACGGAAAACCATAGAAATAAAATGACATGTGACAAGGCAGGGCCTCAGTAAACACCAACAATGTTCATCAGAATACATAAACCAAAGAATAGGCTTTATTGCCTTGGAAAATGTTGAAATTAATTGAGGATGAATGCATCTTCTAATAATTGTGTTTTATGAAACTTCATGAATGATATTAAGATTTACAGTCATAATGGACTAAATCTCAGAAGGCTATACATTGTAAGAGCTTCTGGTGACATCATAGTGGCTGTGTGCCTATGGGAATGTTAATTTTCCTTTCTGAATTTCTCTTTGGTTATATAGACAATTCGGGGTTGCTTATGAAATGTTTTCCATGGGCTCTTGATTGAAAACTTTTTCTCAGTGGGTTCAGCCATTCTTTTTTAAACAGTGGCATCTTTAGAAGAAAAGACCAACCTCGAAATATGTCAGTAGGTTAAGGCTTTGAAGGTCACACCTGGCCTCTAGTCCTTTTCCTGCTCTCTACCTTATTGCTCACAGTGATGTGTACAGTGTCTGCCACATGTTTATTTCCACTACCATGAATTGAGTGAACACACCTTGCCTTCTACTGCATGATGCATGGAAGCCATATGTCAAAATAAATATTTCCTTTGTTTCTATCTGGTATTTCAGTCATACTGAGAGAAAAGTAACAAATACTTCTATTAAATGATAAAGTATGCCAAATGGAGCTTAAATATTTTCAAGATTCTTTGACATAGGCTTTGGGAAGAATTCAGTCATCTGTGTAAGTAGACATCATTCTAAAAATTATTCTGGTTCTAATAAAGCTAGTGATAGTTTCCTGGTATTCATATTCCAGATCCTGTGTTTATCATGTCTCAGTTCAGTTTATGCCATTATTAATCTACTCTATACTGGAATGCGTATGGTACTCATAAAAATGCAATGATGATTTTTCTTTATTTATTCCAAAATCCTTGAACAAACATTCATCCTGTCTCCTTTGGCTATCTACATTTACTCTAATTAAAGAACTTACTTTTACTGATAAAACATTTCTGAGTTGATTAATTAACATTCTGATTTGAAAAAATGAATATGCCTGGTAGTGTATGAACTGATCAGAATGTTAAAAATTCTAGAGCTACAAAGTCAAGGGGAATGGGATCAATACCCACTTTACAGTCAGAATGTACAGCTCTCTTTATATCCACTCCTTTTTTTTCCTTTACTTTTTTTATTTATTTCTTACTGATAGGCACCAGTGGAAAGGTGAGACTAGATCAGAAGATGGGACTCCTTTGTACTGTATGGACATTAGTGTTTTTCAGGATTCTTAATGATATTTATGATGAATATACAGATATATTTGAAGGACACTATGAGTATTGTTTAAAGCAAAGGGAAAAAAATCAGACTATGTGTGAATTTCTGTGTGTGTGTGTGTGTGTGTGTGTGTGTGTGTGTGTGTGTGTGTGTGTAATGAGGAAGCCCAAGCAAGATAATGAGTATCTTACTGTATATCTCTCCACACTGTTTCACTGAGACAAAGTCTGTTAGTGAACCTGTATCTACTCTTCTTTCTCTGCCCCAATGCCACAGTACACGGGTTATAGGAATATATAGAGCTACCAATTAGCTCTGCTCTGCTTTTTATGTGGTGCTGGTATTAGAACTAACATCTTCAGGCTTGCACAGCAAAAACCCTTACCAAATAAACTACACCTCTAATACCTACATTTTTAAGGTTTTTAACGTGTTCAGTATTCTGGTCCTGATCTCAGCTCTATGACTAGGGAAAATTGCTTTGCCATTTAAAGAGATCTCATTCTTAACAAATTAAGACTAAAACAATAATAATATAAAGGATTATGTTATTACCTGCTTCTCTCTATCTTCTAAATGTATTTTTCCTATAAATTACATACAAAGAATGGTGTAACTGAGTTATTACCCCTTGAAGATCCTGTGAAATTCATCTTACTACCTCTTAAGATACTACCTATGTGAAAGCTATGCTGTCAACAGCTTGAAACTATGACTTTACTAAGTTGGTTTGCTGGGTACTCCATAATCATAGAAGCATGAGGGTAACCCAACTGCTTACCATGCTTCTGTCCTCAATACTAAGTAGCCTATACTCAATACCTGGTGAAAGAGTAATACAATCCAACTCATTTCTTGAAATGGAATTAATTCAGGTGTAATTTCATTAAAGCTCTGCTAGGAGAGATGCTGGGTCTGAAATGTCATTTGAAATCTCACCTTTATTCGATTTTATTCTTCTGGTCCAGTCATTCCAACCATCTTAGACTTAGTAGTTCATCCTGTGACTATTTCCTTAACATACACCAGCTGTTCAGGGATCCTTTCCAGTCTCTGGTTCTGACAAAACCCAACTGAACATGCATATTAATGCTTAGGCTTCTGTGAAACGTTATTAGGACGTTAGCCACAGAGGCATCACTACACTATGACATTTGGAAGCCAAGGTGACTCAATTTCAGAGGCAATTATCCAAAGTCTTGGAAGCTGTCAGTGAACTGGAAAGAGATTGTGAGTAGGGAAGCAGAAAAACAATCGATTCAGTTTAGAAAGATTCTAGTAACCACAGGAACCAGCCAAGAGGAAGTCCAAGAAAAAAATGGCCTGGTGTTCACCTTGAGTCCTGCAGAGAGTACAAACAAGGTTGGAAATGTGCATTCTAGATACCATCTTTGTAAAACAGCCTCAGCAACCCCAAGGTAGAGCACTAGGATAGACAGACTACTTTTGTTTATGTCCTGTAATTGTCTGTCAGGTGTTTGCATAATGTTGAAAACTAACAAGATAATCTAGGGGAAAAAATAATTCTGAGGTCAGTCGCTCCTAGCTCTTCAAGTCCATTTTTGCTCCCATGTCTACCCTGATGCTGTCTATGAAGCTCCCTCACTTTTACTATATAACTTCTTTTTCTTTTAAATCATCTTGATAAAGTCCTTTTATCATCATTCCTAAAAATCTTTTCAATTCAAGTTGCCTCAGGGGAAATTCCTGCACTATTCTAGTAGTAGACCTTTCCATGTACTTGTGTTTGTGAGAGTCCAATTCCAGGAAGAAATACTGTCAGAATTATTTCATGAAGCTTCATGTGTATTTTCTCTGTTCCAATATATCTGTTTATTCATAAAACAGAGACAAAAGCCACATATGACTTGCAGCCAGGCTGCTAAAACAAAATATTCTGACCTAAGCTGTAGCTTGCTTTCTTTGTAGGCTCAGTCAAATCTATTTCACTGTAAGTTAACAACCTAGAGCCCTGCAGGGCTATTTCACTAGCTAAATGTATTCATGATTGAAGCATCTAACCATGCACTGATCACAGGTTGGCAGCTGGGCTGAATGGTAAATGCATGGCCATTTTCATTTTCTTTTTAAGAAAATTGAGCACATTCATTGGGTCATTTTATACAAATTAACTACTATCTCCACCAGTACTCCAATCAATGTACACAGGCTGTATCACTGAAACATCCAATTTGAATGTGCGTTTGGAGAAAAATATATATTGGCAAGCCTGACATGACACTATTTGGACTGTACCACCATACTACCATCCACAAAAAGCATGTAGTCATTGGGACTCTCAAAGGGGAGTAGCTCAAGCACACATTGACAATTTCTTCAAAATAGGACAACCTGAATATTTTGAGCCAACAAAGTGTGACTACTCTTTGGAAGTCTAAAGATCTAAGGAGCAATGTTTTCCCAACAAGAGTGGATGTTGGAGCTTATATTAACTATTTAAGCAAGCTATTTCTGAAATGCCTTTTCTTCTATCAAGATGTCTTAACAGCCTAGAAAAATTTGCTTTAATGCTAAGTTACAACATCAAGTTCAATGATATATGAATTATGACAAGAAAACATACCCCGATAGAAGGTTAGATAGAACGATTATGTAACAGGATTGAGAAGGTACTTTTAGATGGCCTGAATGCGCTTTCAGTGACACATGAGTTTACACCTACTGATAATAAACATTTCAGGCTACTACTTTAATCTTCCTAAAATATATAAGATTCAAAATAGTGGATATGGAGAGGTTACAGTTTCAAAAAAAAAAAAAGTCAATTTGTAATCATTTAATGTAGCACACACCCCTACCCCAAATAATAGGCAGTTGAAAATAATGATAGATATTCCATTTTGCTCACTGCTAAGTTATGAAAAAATATATTTGGTTGCTTCCATTTTTCAATATTATGCTAATAGAATGCAAATAGAAGTGGTAGAAAGGAAATCCGGATGGCAAAATGAGACTTTTTGCTAGGTTCAACATCTCAGAAAAAAGTCCTTGGTACAAATCTCATTTTCTGTGTGAAGCAAGAAGGTTAAAGTTTGTATTTAATCATGGATTGGACTTGCTACGGCTCTGGAAAGTCATCATAAAGCATTGCTAGCGTGGGCACATTTGTTGACTGGATAGTAGCATAAGATTCAATTTTCCACCCTTTGCAGTTCAACTCAGATAAAATAGGAGTGAAATGTATAAATTCTCTTCCCCAAATGATATTTCTAGTTGATAATATGCAACTGTATTACTCTCTCAATTCTTGGCTTTCCAAAGGAAATGACTAAAAAAATATAAAATACAAAAGTTGACAAGCTTAAAATAAAGAGATAATTTATTAAAAAAAAAAAAACAGAAAGCAGAAAGCAACAGTAACAACCACAATAACAAAACAGATAAATAGGAGCCAGGCATATTGGCTTTTGTCTTTGAGTTCTAGCACTTGGGAATTTGAGGGAGGGGAACTGTTGTAAGTTTGTTGCTGGCATGAACTATAGACAAACTTCTCAGATGTCCCCAAAGTTAAGTAACAATAAATTGATGGGGAATTTTTTGACAACAGGCAATTTTTTTCAATGTCCAGTTTTCCAGGTACTAAACTGAACAATAATCTAATCAAAGTCTTTGTTCCTCTGTGAGATGAACTCAGTAGAACTTCATCTCAATGGTGTAATGTTATTTCAAATCCTGGTGAAAAGACAATTATGTCACCCTAACAGTCACATCTACCACCAACACAGGTCAGGAAAAAGTGAAAAGAAACCCCAAGAATTGTCAGCAAGAGCAGATAGGTACAAAAAGCAAGCAGGGGCACACTGCTAGTCCTTTTAGTAAAAAGGCTCTTTGGCTTTCAGGTCGAAATGTGGAGAAAATTAGAATCACTATTGTAACATGAATTCTAAAATGGTCTTTTTTATACAAACCCAGAGCCAGATTCTGGAGTAAATGCTGGAAGATCAGAGAGACAAAGCCACTGCCACATCTCACTTCACCAACTCCAGGAATCCTCTGACTGAACACTTCTGAATCCTCAGCCAAAAGCTCTCCAGCTGAAAAGCCTCTAGCCAAAATACCTTTCTCTGTCCAGCTATTTCACTTCTTCCTAGTGCTAGGATTAAAGGTGTGTGACTTCCCAAGCAAAGACATGAGATCTCAAGTGCTAGGATTAAAGGCATGTGCTTTCCAAGTACTGGAATTTAAGGTATGTGCCACTACTGCCTGGCTGTTTCTCTCTTAGACTGAATCAATCTCATGTAGTTCAGGATGGCTTTGAACGTACAGAGATCTAGATGGATCTTTGCCTCCCGAGTGCTATGAATAAAGGTGTGTGCCACCACTGCCTGGCCTCTATATCTGATGCAAAACACACAAGGGTTTATTGATAACAAGCAACCCCAGGCTTGGTCCGTGTCTAACATCCAACACAGCGGGTGGGGGTAGAGAAGGACAGTCCTGAGCTCTCAGGATGAAGGGTTTTTAAAGGGAAAAACTGCAAGCAGGGTGGTACAAGCCTTTGCATCATATAATTCAGTGAGGGTGTGTAACCTTTTAATTTAATGGTTGGAGGTTCCAGTTATCATTTTTGGGCAGGCCTAGACAAGTCCCAGACTTTGTCCTTGAGCTGCCATGGGGGCTGGCTGGCCTAGCACATTCACATTGACCATGCATGTAGCGCTAAGTTGGTGAGGGGTCCTAGACAATAAGCAACTGGCTGAACCTTGAGTCATCAAAGTACATGCGAAAGGGAGCTACTTCAAGGACTATGTCTTTTGTTCATGGCCCTCTCAGAAACTTTCCTCTCAGGAAACTAAAACTGAAGCCTGATCTCTGAGAGAAGACTGACAGCCTGTTATGGCATCTACTTGGTTCTTTCAATCACCACACACCATAATTAGGCTGATGGAGCAATCCCAACTTTTTTGTTTGTTTGATTTTGTCTTTCGATTTGAGACAGAGTTTCTCTGTGTAACAGCCCTGGCTGTGTAGTTGAAGTTTTCCTGTGTCTCACCTGGTCTGCAGCTGCTCAGACCCAAGTAAGCACACAGAGGCTTATATTAATTAAAACTGCTCAGCCACTAGCTCAGGCTTACTACTGACTAGCTCTTACAGTTAAACTCAGTCCATTTCTGTTACTCTATATGTCGCCACATGTTCCATGGCTTTACCTGTGTGCTGTTACATGCTGTTCCCTGGATGGCAGGCGTCTCCTGAGTCAGCCTTCTTCCCAGAATTCTCCTTGTCTGCTTATCCTGCCTATATTGCTGTCCTGGAACTCACTGTATGAACCAGGGTGGACTCAAACTCAGAAAGATCTGCCTGCCTCTGCCTTCTCAGTGTTGGGATTAAAGGTATTCACCACCACTGTCCAATGCAATCCCAACTTTTAAGCCAAATTTTAATTCAGTTATGAACACATTCCTTTATGATTAGCTACTCTTAATTGATCTCTCAGAATATTAAATTTCATCCCTTGTAAGACAAGTTCACAACTTACATGTATGTGAAGGTTGAAGACAACCACAGCCATCACATATCTGTCAGCATGTGTGTATATAAACATCCTCTGGCTTTCAAAAAGAAGGATCGCACAAAGTTATTGGAGAAATATGTGGGTTTGGATTTATAACAAAAATCCTTCTGTAAGCAATTACATGATAAGGCAGCTTCTCATTACTGATAGAGCAGGGGATAGTCACAGTAAAGTAAAGACTGCTTCATCCTGACTGTTGCAGGAACTACCAAACTTAATGCACCCCTTTAATTCATGGAATGATTACAAATTATTTTTGTTTTCTCTTGAGCATATATACATACCATATCCCTTATTTCTAATCTAAAATATTATATGAGGATTAAAACAGCCTGAGAGGATTATTACCAATATATCTAAACTAATGTATAACTGAAAAGTTTTTTCAGGACATGTCTATCCACTACCAACTAAAAGAGCATCTATTGAGAAAAGTTAAGTGAAGATTAAATGTGCAAGAAAAGTATCCTCAACTCAGATGTAGATGTCAAAAACCAACATATTTTTGATGCACTGAGGTAGAAAAATATAGACAGAGAGAGTTATCCTCTCGATTGCTCATATTAGCTATATGCTTGAAACACACCCAGATACATACTTGTATTAAAATTTTCTTGAACATATAATGGGTTGATGCCATTATATGTAAGAAATGAGGAGCAAAATCTGCTCTATATTGACTACTGAAGAAACTACCAAACATGTCACTCAAATACCTGTCTCTATCACATTCTTATTTGTGACTATTTTGACTATCTGAGTTTCCAATTGAAACTTTTGGCCTACAATTTGGCAGGCTGCGAAAATAACCACCATTTAAGAAGACATCTCCTTTTGTTTTATGTGACATTAGTACAATATTATACATTCCTATATCTCAAGCATCCATCTTCTATGAATTTAATTTGGAAGACACAGACCTTAGAAATGCCAAGGCTGTTTGTATAGTTTTTTATGAAGCTGGTTAGTAGATACATCTTTAGATGAGTGATTTGAAACTGTAGGAACCCAAATGCATGTCACCTTTTAACATGAGAAAACTCATTTTTATTCTCCATTTTGACAGAAGTTTTGACCCTGTGTTGTCTTTAGTAAGAATTACAGGCAAGAGATGTGCACACAGTGTAAGAAACAGCAGGCCTCAGCTCTTAGTGGTAATGAGCCACAGATGAGAGTCTCTTGCAATTCCTTTGGGGAATTTCTAAAAATAGAACCTTTGTTGACTTTATGTAAGATAAGGGTTTGAAAATATTGAAGTACATATATAAATTTAAGACCTTTAAAATGAGTCAAAGTTCCAAGGGTGAAAAGATTGATTCTTGAAGACCATTTTACTTGATTGAAAGTGACAACAAAATCTATGTTTGTGTGGAGTGTTGTAGCTAAAATGGACTTTAGGAAACCTATTCATACCCCTGACTTTCCAGGAAGAGCAAGAGGCCCCAGAGAGCTTGCTTGATTACCCCAAGGGACTGAATACAGCAGAGGTCACGGCAGGGGTAGAAGTCTGTAGTTCAGAGAGCTTATTTACAGTTGGTCCCAACATCACTGTCTTCTATTTCTTTGACTTAATAAAGGTTATATGTATGTGCTGAAGGGGTATCAACCATTTCAAATTCTTAGATATTGTATTCTCCTTGACTGACACTCAGTTATTTCCTAGGAAAATAAGAAATTCTGACAGTGAATATATGAGACTAGGGCAGAGATTTGATGAGAACTTTGTTGTTTGTTTCTGTGGTTGTAGAATCATTTTGTACTTGAATTATGAATTGGCATTTCATTTTAAATTTTGTCTGATAACTGTAGTTTGACTAGATTAGGTACTTTTAATCATGGGCATAAAGGTAGAAAAGCTTACAAAATATATTATGAACAAAGAAAGAACAATACTAGCCATAATTTATCAGATGGTCATTATCCTTGACCCAAGAGAATGTTGCCACCTATGAGATGTTTTTCTCAGATGAACAGTCCTGGGAGACAACAAAAATTGGCAAGGGAGACCATCATCTACATATTGAACTACAGTACAAGAAATTTATTTGAGTATGTATATCATCCTTTCTCAGTCTCAACAATAGAGATTTGGCAAGACATGTGATAATGAGGAAAGATTATATCCTTCAGCTTGTTGTATCTCACTAATTCATTTTTCCCTCATGTGTATGTGTGCATGTGTGTGTGCAGGTGTGCAAATGCATGTATGTGTATGTGCTCATTTGGTGGTATGACTGCATGCATGGGCATGTTTATATTCGTATGCACTTGCATGTATACATGTGTTCATTTGTATGTGGAGGACTGCAGTTGATGTTAGATGATTTCTTAAATAACTCTCTACCTTATTTATGGAGGCAATATCTCTCACTGAATATGGAAGTCACCAATTCTGGCTAGTCTAGCTATTTAGGCTACCCCAAGATGGATCTTTTGTATCCCCCCTCCTTAGTGCTGGGAATACAGGTGGCTGCCATATCTCCTCAGCTTTCTAGGTGGCCTCTGGCAATATAAACTCCATTCCTGATGCTTGCAGGCCCAGTGCTTTTTCAACTGAACTATCTTCCCAGAGTCCTAGTAATTCTTAGGATTAAAAGGATATTGTCGTGAAGTTAATTGTTCTTGTACAGAGATAGAATTCATTAATTTTTCTTCCTTCCATTCTGAAATCTGAAACACATGTGATGTTTTGCACTATAGTTGTCACAGTGAGAGATGCATTGAAGGCCCATGTATTTGAAGCCTTTATGGAAAAACATTAGCTATGTGCTGCTCATAGTTGACCTGTGTTGAAGCAGTTAGCAATATCTCTATGCTCAACCTGCTGTCACATCACAAGTCATCTATGAAACTGAAACTTCTTGTATATTACACTCCTCTTTAGTATATTCATATTCTAGTATATTCATGAATATAGAATGGATTGTTATTGTTTAATGATCTCTGTCTCATAAACGTAGATTTAAGAATTAAAATATCATTTTATGTTTTGAATCAATTTTATGTGCATACAAATGTTAACTCCTGTTCATGACTCATGTTGAAATATAGTAACTCAACCACACAATTCATGAAACTATTAGCAAATAAATATCACTAGTAAAAATACTAGCCATTCCTTTTAAACTTTAGCAGAAATTCAGCTTCTAGAACAGGGGATAGTGTGAACATGAGACCAATAAACACAAAATCAAAACAAGCAAGAGATCTGTATTCAAGCCCACACATACTGTGCTGTCCTTTGTGTCTTTATTGAACAGTTATTGAGCACTCTGCTCTGTGCCTGGGCCTGCATTCTGCACTTTCCAATATTTGTTTTTCCCTTTCAATACTAGTGAAAACCAAAAACACAATCTCAGCTTTGCTAGCTTTTGATTTAGTTTACTTTTCAATGAACCTTAATTAAGGCTACTCTTGACACTTATCCTCATTCATTTACAGGGATTTCCAATGACCTGCATTTGCTCTCCCATCTAACCTGGCAATCATTCGTGTATGTAGCAGTGAGTGGAATAGTCAGTGTTAGAGTAAACTTTATGCTTTCCTTTTCTGGATTCCATAAAATGACAACTATAAAATACTTGAGTGCTGGAAGCATTGGGACCCGTTGCCTTCAAATTTTCAGACCAGTCATGGGCTTGCTGCTGAAGGTATTCATAAGTTTATGGTGCCACGATTTGATTTCCAAGCTGATAATGACTTCTACAATTCCCAAAGGACTTTGTCAGTTTTAGCATTGTGATAGGTTCATAATGTTTTGGGATTTCTCTGCTATTTCTGTATCTGCTGTGCATGATTTTAACTGTCTTTGCATCCTCCTCAAGTATGTGATTAAAAGGAACTTTTATTCATCAGGCTGCCCATTTCTTCTTGCTGCTTACAACTGCATTGATGGGATGTTGTGCAGGCTCAGCATGACCACAAACAATTCTCTTTACTCACTGGCCACAGGTACTTGTCAAACTAACCTCACTAATTTGGAATAATTGTATCTTAAGGGCTAGCTGTGTTGGAGTAATAAAATGCTTAAATTATTAAATATCTTAAAATATTTAAATAGGAATTTGTTTAGAGAGGTAGGTTGCCTTATTCTTCTTTACAACAGAGTAACCCAGTGAATTGTTAAGAAGGCATAGTGAAAAATCATCTCTGCTTTTCAGATGAAGACAGTGAAACTACTTTTCGAGCAGAGACAAACATTTAATGTTTTTTGTAACTCTGGCATGTTTCAGCATTTAGTCATACTTTCATTTACGACTTGACTTGTGATGTATTCTCTGTTGGATAGAAATTATTTTTACATTCTTTTAGGTTACAGAGCAAAAAGTGATACAATTTAAGTATATGGCATTTGATATTAAACCTGTATTCTAATTTCAGCTCATATATCTAAATTGTATGTGTGTATGTGGGTGTGTGTGTGTGTGTGTGTGTGTGTGTGTGTGTGTGTGTGTGTGTGTAATCATGAAACCTGAAAGCAAATGGATGAATTTGGAAAGTAGCTGTCACAAATTTTCTCCATATACAGACTCTAGATTTTGACACGTAGTGTACACATGTAAGCTGAAGTAAGCATGGAACATAGAGGTAAAATATGTTGTTAGGGAAGATGGGGAGGGTGGTAAGATTTATGAGATATGAAATTAGAAAAGAGGTTATGGAGATTAGGTGGATGGATCAAATTGTGGCCCTGAGAGCAGGGCAGAAATTAGAGAGAATCAATAGAAACAAAGTTTGTTTGAAATTACTATAATGAAACTTTGCATACTAAATAAAAAGTGTGTGTATGTGCACATGTGTGTGTATCTATGTGAATCAATTCTAGTCTCAGGATGCTATTTTAATCAATTCACTTTGTTTCATAAAAGAGAGGGAAATAGTATTTGAAAATTTGAAGCATTGTATGGCAATTTTCACATTCATAAAGAAGGAGAGGCCATTGCAGGGCACATTATTGGCTTTGAATCTTCCAAAATAGCTAGTGAGGAGTGAAAAAAAAATATTTGTTGCATTTGGGAAGGTAAGTTTTATTTGACAATACTAAAAATAGGAGAGAGAGAGAGAGAGAGAGAGAGAGAGAGAGAGAGAGAGAGAGAGAGACTGAGAAAGCATGCTGACTGTATTCAAACATAAGACTGTTAAAACTTGTAGAAGCACATTTAATTTTCTGTTAACAACATTCTTCTGAAAATCGACTCTGGTTTAGAATTTCGTTTGCCTTATTAAGTTTCATTTTTTTATATTATTAAACTGGATTTTTTCAATTAGACTGTGCTTGAAGTATAATATTTTTCAAATTAATGAAATCTTAGTCCTTTATTCAATCAAAGCATGAACTAACCGTTTTGCTTTCCTCTGTGGACATTGGCAGAGACAACCCCAGAGAGAGAAAGAGAGCACAAGGTTTCTTTCAGACTTCTTTCTTCCACTCTCTCATTTATAAACTTGGTTTTCTTTCCTTTCTGACAGATATACAGAGAATCATTATGAGATGAGATAGTCCGATTTTCTTTGAAGTGTTTATAGCTAAGATTTCCCAGGATGCTAAACAAGGAAGATTACAGACACTATCAAAGTCTTGTTAATGACTGTCAATAACACCATGGCTCAGTTCACCTCATGTTAATGTAAACAAAGTTTTGTGATCCAAGGTCAGACTTTCATCTTTGTTAGGTGATCAAACAAAGAACAAAATAGAAATAAAAGTTTACTTCAGGAATTATGGAATTGAATGTGCCTTGGCTTTAAAAAGATTGTGGTTTGAAGCTTGACTCCACAATTAACTGTAAATATGAACACAGATACATTTCAAGTTTTGTTTTCTTATTTTAAAAATAGAATTCAGACGTGTCTTAAGGTAGTTGCCATAGAAATTTAATATTTGTTTTTTTAAAGATATAACATAGTACTGAAGACTTAAGATTTAAAAGTTATTTATTTTTGTTTTGTAAATCAAACACAAAACTTTTAGTACACACACATTCACAGCAGCCCTGATCACTATTTTAATAGAAACTTATAGTACAGAGGAGACTGATTTATTACTAAATGATTACTGTAGAGTAAAATTAATCTTTAATGAATTAATAATGCCATTCTGAGAGAATGTCAATGAAAGATGATTAATTTGGGCTTGAGAGATTGAGACTGGCATCCCAGCAGTGTTGGCATTTGAGTTTAACCATGAAGGATGAATATTGTAATAACCCAAGAGCAAAAATAAGGATTGTGTGAATTTAAGAAATGCATGAAACCCAGGGGCACGAACATGTGAGTAATGGAATGAAAGAAAGAGCATGCAAATGGTGGCCCTGAGGAAAACAGAATTCCTTACTTCGGTTTGCATCTGGCCACAGCTGGATCATCACTTCTCTTTTTCCTTTATTCTCCACTCACCACTGTTCTAGTTCTTTGACTTACCACCCTGCATATCTGAGTTTCTTCCACATTCCACTTCCATTTTGCAAAGTGGCCATAAATATAATACACCATTACCATCATTATCATAAAGTTTTGGGTAAAGAAATTTGCAAATAGAGAAGTAGTTATGAGAATGCATTGAGACTCTAAACATCATCCATGTACAGGTGTTTATTCTTTATACTCAGTGTCACAATAGAGATCAATCTCTAACACATGATGTTCAGTGTGTTATAAAAACAGAAGCCTGGAATTATTTATGTGTTTGCATGATAATGGAGACTCATTGTTACTAAAATCAGTGAGCATCAGGAGCCCAGAGACAGCTGCAAACATCTCCAGGTCTGCCTCCTCTTCAGTTTGCAGTTTACTATGACCCAAAAGTAGATTTCAAACAGACTAGGTTAGCCTAATGGGCTAGGCCCCAGAGTAAAGCTGAGCACTACAAATAACTTCAATGGCACAAAAACCCCAGTACGACAAGAAATACAAGCTGTATTCCAGACACTTCTAAACAATTGGGTATGGAGGGAGAATGGAAGAGATAGCATAGCAAATGTAGAAAGCATTATAAACCAGTAAATTAATCTAGTCATAAAAATACAGATTGGAAACTAAAAACTAGGGTACCACATCCCTGGCAAGAATGAAGCAAAGATTATAGCAATCAAATCCTAGAGCCAAGTGCATACCTGTTGCCAGCATGATCTGGAACCTTCACAGATTACCTGAAGTGAGTACATTTGATAACACCTGTCAGACATCTTGGATTTCTATAGCACAGCCGGGGTAGTTTATATTTATGGAAAGATCATGAAATATTCTTCTGATGAAAGCCCATTCCCTGGCTTCCTACACCTTAAGTCCTTGTGTTGTTTAAAGATCTTGCTGAATATGTTGCATGCTGTGAAAGTAAGTCATATATATGTATATATATATATATATGATTTTTATGCTCATCTCCATTATCTTGCCTCCTAATTTATAACAAAAATGAAAGAAGTAGAAAATAATGAAGGACCTGACAAGAAAGCTCATCTAGAATACAGAGAAAGTAGAGGAGGGGATAAGAATTAAAATGACCCAGAAAAAATTTAAAGTCAAATTTCCATACAATACTAAGTGGACACCCAGTGAGAGTAATGATGCTTAGATAGATAAATAGAGAGATAGACAGATAGACACATACAAACATAGATACATAGATACATAAACACATCAATAGATAGATAGATAGATAGAATGAGGCACTCAGAAAGACAGCAGACATTTTAAATTTTAATTACTATGGAATCTATAATTCATCCATAGATAGATAGGTAAGGAAAAACCTTATATGTATGAATTTATTTAATTTATATATAACTATATAATGTAGTTTTATATAAACATAAATGTATCAATTTTGATATATTTCATTAGTATACTGATATATTAATTATATTAATATAATTACTAAATAATATATTAGTTAAATTGATATATAAATTTAATATATTGCATATTTAATATCTTTCAAACATGGAAAGGAATATAATATTGTTATTTTAGAAACATAAATGAAATTGGGACATATTGTGTTAAATGTAATAAGTTAACACGAAGTACCATGTCAACATAACACTAGAATTAAAGAGAAATCTCAGAACTTTCTTGGATTTATTTAATTATTTTCATTTAGGGTTTTAGAAACTTGTTTGCATCAACACAGGAGTTCATATGAGCTTCATGAACTTGCTTGTTTGGATGCATCTGCATAGCAAGAACAATGAAAAGGATAAAACGGTATGCTGAGGTCAACTTTGTTTACAAACAACAGACCATAAATAAAGATTTTTTTATCCCATAAAATAAATTATTGTAGCATGGCTCTTAAAAGGTCTTATTAATAAAAACAAACCCAGAGCCAGATATTGGGGTGAACGCTGAAAGATTAGAGAAGCAGAACAAGTCACAGCCAACCTCACCTTGCCAATTTCTCAGCTGATCCTGTTTCCTCCAACTGAAAGCTTCTGAGTCCTCACCAGAATGGATCTCAGCTGTACTGATGATCAAAAGCCTAAAAACTTAAAAAGCCTCTAGTTCCTGGGCCTCATGCCTTATATACCTTTCTGCTTCCTACCATCACTTCCTGGGATTAAAGGTGTGTGGCACCACTGCCTAAACCTATGTTTAATATAGTGGCTGTTCTGTTCTCTGACCCCCAGATAAGTTTATTCAGGTGCACAATATATTAGGGGACACAATATCACCATATTTCCCTTTTTTTGTCTAAAATAAAAAAATTATAACTAGTGTTATATTTTTTGACAATATAGATAGTCAAGAATTACATTAACAATGTCTAGTCCATTAACATTTGACAGATTCAGACAAAAAACTCCATTATATACATTAACAATGTCCAATCTGTTAACATTTGATAAATTCAGAAAAAAAATATTATTTATCCTATTTTGGCGAGTCCAATACAAAATTTGTATACAATATAGAAAAATCCAATCAAAAGTAAAATATTTAAAACAATTAGTTCCTTTTTAAAAGTAGATTCAATAATCTACCTTTTATCTTATCATATCCATATTGTCTCTTTTTTTATTTTCTGAGTAGATGCAAAAGTCTACCTTTTATCTTATTTTTATATCTTCCCTTTTTAAAAGAAATCTATCTTTTATCTTATTACTTCTATACCTTTTTTTCAGAGTAGATTCAATAATCTACCTCTTATCGATATCCTCTTTTTTCTTTTTCTTTGTCTGTTTTTTTTAAACAAGAACCCTGAATCTAATTTCCTTTGTTTAGCTTTTTTTCCCTGACCATTAACAATTAACAACTTGTAACCAACCATCATAAACAATGACAATATCCATAACTCAAACAACCAAAAACTACCCACCCTACCTTTTGGGAATGTGGGTGTCGTTTTCTTAAAATTATTTCTTGCTTTCAGGGGGTGAAGACGTCTTTAGGGAATCCTAAAAAGAAAATTTGGGGGTTAATTGTCAAGTCCTGAGAGAGTTAGTTGTACCATTTGTCCAGTCTCTGCATAATGGGAAAGTGCAGGCCTTGTCTCAAGTCCTTGTTCGAGTAGTCTATGAATCTAGATCATCTTAGCTAGTCACCTCAAAATTGTCCTGAGTAGTTTGTAGTCCAAAGCAGATTGTTCTGTGATGTTAATCAGCTTAATGGCTTTATCATAGTCCACATGGAATCATCATTGTGGGATTCTGTCATCTTTTTGAAGATTTCAAAGTTGCTGTTAGGTATGGTCATGGTTCCCTGCAGGGTTTTTTTTTTTTTTTTTTTTTTTTTTTTGGTGCCTCCTCTGTGGTTTGGAGCAATTACAGTCTGATAAATATCTGTCTTTGGAACCATAAATATTCTTCCCTAGAAGAGAATACGTTCACAGCAATGGATGTTTGTCTTTGTTTAGGTTGTTGGTTACAAATAGTTATTGGTCATAGTCAATATCTTTCTAAAAGAAAAAAGGGGGATATGATATGGAAATATAGGATATAGATATGATAGGATAAAAGGGTAGATTGTTGAACCTATTTTTAAAGAGCAACTTCTTTAAAATGTTTTACATTGACATAGACATTAGTTTATTGATACAAATTTAAATTTATTTTTGTTATACAGTATGTATATTTCTACTCTTGTTTAAGGTATTATGTTTATATAACTCATTTAAATTGTAATGGATAACTAAAAATACAGATTAATAATTAGTCTTCTATGATAGTCAAACTTACAGTCATGTTAAGTTTTCTAGGTATACATACATAAAATTCAATTAGGTAGTTAATCTTCAAATACTTCAAAGACCTACAAAATATGGCATTTAAAATGTTTTAAAAACTTAGACTTTCTGGACAATGAGACATGTCTGTTCCTGGCAGTAGCAATTTATTTCAAAGAGAAAGATGGGCATTGAGGACACTCCATATGGAGTTTATCTTCTTCTTGGCAAAAATAGCCATTTGGGCAAAAACTGTTCTTGCCTGGACTGCTTGACAAAAATGTCATATAAACTGACCCTGTCATATAATGCAGGACCCATAGGAAGATAATGACAGAACTTTGCAAGGCAAGATGGTCCTTCAGGTTCCTGCTTCACAGAGCAACTGCCAGACATTCTACTGGACACAGAGAAAAAATGACTTAGAGACTAGGCCTATATGGCTGAAGATGGATGCCCCAAAGTTACAGAGGAACTTTGGGTAACTGCCGAGGCAGGCGGCTGTGTCTATCATTTCCAGAATTTTAGAAGTTACTTACAATGCATCTCCTGTTTACTTAGATGATATTATATCCTTCTGGGGTCTTTGATGTAGCTGAAGACTAGATAATTATAATTTTTCCTTGGTTAGGGTAAAAGGTAAATTAGATATAAAACTTAAGACTCACAAATATAGGATAAAAAGAATATTTTCTTTAATTTTGCCAAACATAAATATACTAGATATTGTAACTGTAATTCTTGCTAGATAACTGTTTTGTTATATGTAATTTTACTATGTTAAAGTTAAAACCTTCCTTTTTAATTAAATAGAAAATGGGAAATGCTGTGGGATAATGGTTTTTTACATTGGTTTAATAAAATGCTGATTGACAAGTATAGATGGGATAAGCAGACATGGAGAATTCTGGGAAGAGGAAGGCTGAGTCAGGAGACACCAGCCTGCTGTCCAGGGAGCAGCATGTAATGACACACAGGTAAAGCCATGGAAAACATGGTGACATAAAGATTAACAGAAATGGGCAAAGTTTAAATGTAAGAGCTAGTCAGTAGTAAGCCTGAGCTAATGACTGAGCAGTTTTAATTAATATAAGCCTCTGTATGTTTACGTGTGATACCAATGGGTAAGAAAGATTTGTCCTAACCACGGGCCAGGTAGAACACAGGAAAACTTCTGGCTACAAATTATCCATGCATTTACAGGTTTGCTAAGTTACTTATTTAGCAAAAGAAAAACATTGCAACATAGACTGTATATATATATATACTCAAACAAATTCTAGTTACTTTGAGTATTGATAGATTAGTTTTAGTATTTTCATCAGACAACCATAATTATCCAAAAAAAATTACAGTTTCAGCCTTTTGATACACCATAAAACATAGTTATTACTGGAGTATTTGTGAGTGTGTGTGTGTGTGTGTGTGTGTGTGTGTGTGTGTGTGTGTGTTCCTACTGCGTAGATTTTTCTAGAGAAGGCTATAGTTTTCACAAAATTATGATTATTTTTCAGATATATTATTCATGTTACATAGATTGTGTTAGGTTCTAATAGACTTCATTGGAATTGTATACTGAATTAATAGAACACCCATTCAATCAAGGGTATATTCTAGCAACATTTTAAAGAAATAAAATAAGGAAAAACGTCAGAAGAAGGGATAATTAGATTGCCTTAGATAATAACCTGATTTTTTTTCAAGAATAAAAGATTACAAAGTTAGAAACTTTTCTATCCCTCTATTTTTTCCAATAGCATAGTGGAGATAAATCATATATACTAAAATGGTTTGTGAGGTTCTTCTTATATGTGAAAAGCAAGACATCAATTGTTCAGAATCATTCAGAATTTACTAAGTACACTTGAAATTTAAATAGCCTCATTTTGTGGTGTTGATGTAGTCCTTCATATAAATAAAGTTTACTGGACTTCTAAGAAATTAGTAATAAATGGATAATGTTATCTATTCAGTTTGCAACTATGTGCATCATAGCTACAGATAAGTTGAATCCATGATGATTTGAACTAGCAGTTTTTATCTGCTCTCTGAGTGTACAATAGAGAATTACTAATTGTTGAAATGGTTCTTCCGGGTGATAATTCCTCACATTCTCAATAAATTATTGTCATTGCAAAGATGAGGAAAAAGTGCTATTATACTACTTCTCTAGTCATTAATTTTTAAAACAGAGATAAAATAAGTAACATGAAAACAATCAGGAAGCATAATCTTTTTTTTCATGTGTAGACTACTCGCTTTCTGTGATTTGACTGATTTCAATAACAGTAATTACACTATGCAATACAAACAGAAATCTTTCATAAACAGTTTCTAATTTTCTTTCTTTCACTTTTATGATTTCTTTTGTTTTTTTAAATTATAGGAGGATGATTACATCATTTCCTCTTCTCTATTCAAACTCTCCCACATACCCCTCCTTGCTCTCTTTCAATATCTTGACCTCTTTTTTCATTTATTATTGTTTCATTCACACACACACACACACACACACACACACACACACACACATACATATACATAAATCTTTTTTCTAAACATATATGTATATTTACACCTGTATATATGTATATACAGACCTCTTCAGTCTGTATAATGTCACCCACATTTGAGCTTTCATTGCTGACCATTTTGAATTGGATAGCCAATTGGGGTTATCTTCCTTTGAGAAGACTAATTCCTCCACTTTCAGTAATCCTTAGTCTCCTATAATTATTTGTGTAGGATTGAGGCAAGATGTTCTTTCTCGGGTCCACTCAAGCATGTCTATTATTGTTGCTAATCTAATTTTATTTTTGTTTTAAACAGAGGATGCCATCTCAAAAGCCAAAGCAAATTAATTTTAGCCAGAGTCTATATGAGCCTTACTGATCTCCAATTCACTATGCCAGTCAGCTTGACCTCAAACCCATGATTCTACTCTCCTAGTCTCCCAGATGTTGAGATTATGTACAGCATCAGCACACCCAGCTTTCATGAAAACACTAATGTGTTCAATGGTGGTGCCTTCCAAAGGGAAAAGACACAAGAAGAATGTATATTTAGTATGTTTTATTTAAATTTTTTAAATCAAAAGTGATTTGTAACCACAATATCATAATGCCCATTTGTGCTCAATATGTGTCCACTTTTTTCAGATGTGGAGAATAAAGTCTATAGGTACTAGGCATTTTCTCCTTATGTTGCATTTGAACATCGCTTTTAAAATGTAGATTTCAGGTCTCTCACCTTTTCCAAAGATGATAGTCATCTACACATAACTATTGCCTGTCAGGGACTAATGCATAGCAGATTTTAAGACATAGAAGATCCCTTGGGCTCTCACAGGGCTCATAAAGCTTTCCAGAATAAAAGATGTTAGATGATTTAGATGGCCAGTTATAAATATGTATGAAGTGATCTTTATGAGAATTATTCTTATATGATAGAGGCATCCATTATAACATGTTTTCTTAGCTGACTAGAAGTTAGCTAGCATAATTTACTTAATAGTAAAGACCTTGAAACCAGTGTGGTAGTGATACAACTTTCAGCCCCAAACTAAGGACCTAGGGAAGTGGGTACAGAGATAAGGACACCAGTGTCCCCAAGTCATTGCTACCTGAAGTTCTTACATCTCCAAGCAGGAGAAGATAAGTGTCTCAACTCCAGGGAAGAGAATGGACAGTCCTTTTCTTTGCATTTCTGTTTTAGGAGGGAACTCACTAGATTGCATGGTGCCCATTTCAATCAGTTGAGAATTAATCTTTCTTACTCAGTCCACTGAATTAGATGTATTTCCTCCCTGCCCCAGGAACTCACAGACATAGCCAATAATAATGATTTATCAAGTATCTATTATTACCTCAATTGAGCGAATATGACATTTGAAATTAAATAGGATATGACCCCCTTACTGAACAGCACTCTCTAGAAATCCATTGACAAGTTTGTTGTCAATCTAAGATAAAAATAGCATCAGTACTACACAGGCAAAACTTCGCTATTAGTTGAACTCTCTGCAACTTAAGTGGAAATTGAGACTAAATAAATTACCTGTAGTGGTTATAATGAGAATTGCCCCTATAGGTTTGTATATTTTAATTATTGGCCCACAATCAGGACAAGAGAATGGGCTATTGCTATAAAAGGCATAATCATGATGGAATTTTAGGGGTCCCATTGAAGACTTTGGGACTTTGTAGTAGGAAAGCAGCTGAATACAGTAAACAGGGCTTAATTGACCATACTTGTAAAAGCATGGAAGACTGTGATATTGAGAGCTATGTGGAATGTAGTGGCTCAGCTAAAGAGGATAAAGAAGGAACTGCTATTAACAACTGCAATCTTGTGATATTTCAGCAAAGAACATGGCTGCTTTCTACTCTTGTACCAACAATCTCCCAGAGGTAAAATTAAAGAGTTTTGAACTAACATGATTGCCAGAGGAGATTTCAAGACAGCATAATATTGACTCTGTCATGTGCCAATAGTTCACTCTTACGCAGGTCTACAATGAAAAATAGTAAGCAGGGCACAAAGAAATGAAAAATGTACACTGTGAAGAGAAAAAGAACAGTGGGAAATATAATGACGGAGCTATTCCTGGTTTATCCTGAAAGAAATAAGGAAGAATGTAGTAAGCAGGGTGGTGCTAATCCCGAAACTTCTGAAAAGTAAAAGCCTAAGGAATTATGTGTACTTGAAGAGTAACAATCAATACTTCTGGAAATGTAATTCATGGAGGGTGCTCGGTTCTGTCACAAGAGGGCAACAAAAGTTAGCAGCATAGCACACATGGTTCTAGCTTTAGAGTCTTGAAGGATACAGAAGTAAATGAGTTGTAAAATCTTCCACAGTTAAGAAGAGCTGCTGAGGCCAAGGCATGGCAGGGGAATCCTTGCATTTAGGTGTAGTTGGAATGTTTCTTGGGTACCACCTGGCCCCTGCAGATATGCAGCTGCTTATAAAATAATCACACAGAGACTTAATGTTATTTATAACTGATTGGCCATTAGCTCAGGCTTATTACTGACTAGCTCTTACACTTAAATTAACCCATAATTCTTATCTATATTTAGCCATGTGGCTTGATATCTTTTCTCAGTTCTGCCTTGTCGTCTTACTTCCTCTGTGTCTGGTTGGTGACTCCTGACTCTGCCCTTCTTCTTCCCAGAATTCTCCTAGCTTTCTCGTTCTGCCTATACTTCCTGCCTGGCTACTGGCCAATCAGTGTTTTATTAAACCAGTGTACAAGAGCATTATTCCACACCATTTAGGCCCCCAGGAGATATTGTGTGAAGCAGTAAAAGTAAAGCATAGGATATGTTGGAGACCACAAGATATTGGAAGTGCCAAGGCTGTGGGATATCTTCCAAGGAAAACTACAGAGAGTGGAAACAGCCCAAGAAAGAGAATTGTATTGCAGTGGTAAATCTTGAAGGGCAGATCAAATCTAAATCCTTTGACATAAGACATGGGGTTATAGGATTTGGAGTTTGCTCTGATTAGTTTTGGTCTTGCTTTGTTTTTTGTTGTAATTTTGTTTTTATTTCATGACTCATCTCTTTTGGAATGGCAATGTATATTCTTTGTTATTATATGTCAAAAGAACGTGATTTACTACTATTTTCAGCAAGTTACAATTAAGAGGTCCCCTATCTTTTGTCTCATAAGACACTATGGGTATTTATCGAGACTGTGAAAGATTATATAGACCTTTGAAGTTGGACTAAATGCATTTTACAATATGATAAAACTACAAGCCCGTTGGATGGCCAGCAAGTGGAATGCAGTGGTGTGAATGAGAAGGTCCTCATAGATTCATATATTTGAATGCTTATTCTGCAGTTGATGGAACTGTTTTGTTATAAGGTGTGGCCTTATTAGAAGAGATATGCTACTGGGAAATGGTCTTTGAGGTTTCAGAAATCCACACCATTCCCATACTTCTGCTCCAGCACCATTCTTATTCATCTTCTGACATTTTCTCTGCAATAGTGGTCATGGACTCTAAGTGCCAGGAGCCACAATTTTTTATGACAGTAGAAAAGTAGTTAAGAAATTACTCGAAGAAATAAAATTTATGAATGTATAATATATATTTGATGATTATCTATTGTTAAAAACAGTTACATTGTGGAAATATTAAGCATATCAATACAAGCACATGTCTGTGAATGTATGCCTAACTTTCTTTTGTATAGAGTTTGGAGAAATCCCACAAGGTTCACTAACCAGCTATGTTAAGGGCTTCTATTTTTTTTGGTGGGGGGAATATCTTATCACTTTCCTGATATACACAATAGTATTTTTTTCACTGTAAGCTCTAAGAACTTTTGTGTTCTCTGCTCACAAATTTGAACAGTAAAATTCACTGAGAAGTATCAGAAAGTCTATTGTAGATACATAGGTGTGTTCATAAGAGTGTATACGGCAGACAGAGAAGCTGTAGAGCATGATCAGGTGGCAGAAACCAATTACCATAATGTTGCTGGGTTAGAGGCTACTTAAAGTTCTTATGATAGAAACTGGTGTTAGATATGGGAAAGAAGATGAGCTAATCAATCCAGTTGACATAGCCAGGAGGTTTCTGGATGTCTCCTTAGTTTTCTGTCAATTCCTCATTTTACCTTTCAGAGTAGGGGAAGAGATAACAAGAAACTGAAAAACATAACTCTCTTCTGACATTCCTGGCCTCGAGTAGTGACATTCTTGGAATTACTGCTTTGGGGTCCCTTCCCAGCCTGATCACTTTCTTCCTCCAATTCTCATCAGTCTGACTAGGGAATGGTCAATCCTAAGTCCCAGGGTATTTTTATGAGCAGAGTTTTGTACCTAACTGCAATTAGCTTTGGGATTTTGATGAAATAATATTAGTGTTAGAGTCATAAATTTCTACAATCAATGAGAATTTAAAAAATAAGCAAAGTAAGAGCCTATAGTTTTCTCTAACCATGCTTCTCCATGAATAGCTTCATGACGTGTGCTATTGTGACTGTATTGACAAATTCCATTTCGGAGGACAAGGAGCACCTGCTTTTATATCCTTTCACGTGCCAACTCCTTTCAACAATAGAAGGTTATACCAACAACCAAATTGTTCTCTTCCTTAGTGTTCAAGACAACTGTACTTGTTCAGTCTACTGAAAATAAGCAAGTAGGCCCATGTGTCCTTGTTAATTATTGCCTCAAAGAGCAGTTGCTTGTTGAACCAAGTAGACTGGAATGTGACTCTTTGTAAAAATAAATGAATTATACATGAGATGTTTTGGACAAGGCATTCTCTTCCTTGTTCATCAAATACTTTGGCATCTATCACAAAACAGTTAAGTGTATTTCACCCATTTCGGTTGTTTTCTGAGAAGTGAAATATGTTAATTAAGCAAAATAAATACTGCAAAATTCTGTCTATGAAAATGTATTCATGTAGAAATGAAAATATCACAGAGATCAAACTTTAATTTTATGGTCTTAACAATTTTGAGAGATTCCCTAAAGAAGGGCAGATAGTTGCAACACATTTTTGTGTGGCTAGTTTTCATGTGATAACTTTCCTTGTTCTGCAAAACAAAAGTTCAAACTGCAAAAGTGGCAAAAATATAATATATCTTGTTAGCATGTTATATTCTTTTTTTTTGTTTTTGTTTTTTTTTGTTTGTTTGTTTTTTGAGACAGGGTTTCTCTGTGTAGCTTTGCGCCTTTCCTGGCGCTCACTTGGTACCCCAGGCTGGCCTCGAACTCACAGAGATCTGCCTGGCTCTGCCTCCTGAGTACTGGGATTAAAGGCGTGTGCCACCACTGCCCAGCTAGCATGTTATATTCTTAAAACTGACTTTTCCCCATTACTTTGTTTTTATTTGTTTGTTTGTTTGTTTTTGTTTTTGTTTTTTGGATTCTTGCAACTGTATTTATCTAAATTTTTTGAGTTGAAAGTTCAGAAATAACCTAACTTAAGAAAATGTTATGGCTTGTATAATTTTAATCAGGGACAATGAACACTGAACTTTTAGGACCTTACAAAGAAAAAGACCTAAATAACAGTAATTTTTTTTGTTTACTTGCTATTTAAAAGGAAAAAAAAAACTCATTCTGAGGGCTTTTTGGGGACCTGTTCCACATGCTGGTTTGCCTTCTCCAGCTTTGATGGACGGGAGGAGCTTGGTCCTGCCTCACTTTGGTGTGCCATGTTTTGCTATAACTCATGAGTGGCCTGCCCCTTTCTGAACAGACTGAGAAGTGGATGGGGCGGGGCTGTAGATGGGATGGGAGGGGAGGGAATGGGAAGAGAGGAGGGAGTAGAAACTGTGGTCAGTAGGTAAAATAAATGAAAAAAGTTTAATTAATACAAAAAAACCTCATACTAAAAATAAAATGGAAGCTCATTTTAAAGTTATTTAACCTCTTATACTCAATGCAGATGAGAGACACAGACTTGAAACACAGTAGTAATAATGAGAATCATTCAAACTCAAAGAATAATACGCTTAGCTATTTTTATATCAAGAATATTTCCTGACGATACAGCTCCAGGGGCCCTTCATCCACATCATAACTCCACAAATGCATCATCATCTGGGAGTGGAATGCACAGTTTGACTAGACTAAAAATCAGCCTCTTCTACTGGAAATTTCTGTCACAGGAAGATTTTGAGTGTCACCTATATGGCTCAAAAGAAATGGCCTCAATGAACAAGGGTGACATTAGGCTAAGGAGACTCCAAATAAGAAATATGTATCGTGGCTCACACCTTTAATCCCAGCACTAGGGAGGCAGAGGCAGGTGGATCTCTGTGAGTTCAAGGCCAGCCTGGGCTACAGAGTGAGTTCCAGGATAGGCTCCAAAGCTACACAGAGAAACCCTGTCTCAAAAAACAAAACAAAGAACAACAAAAGAACTATGTATCATGTCTCCCACCCTTTATACTATGAATGCTGTGTGTTTTTACATCTGCATTGTCCTCTTCTATAAGTCCTCCTTTTCTATTTGTCAAAGGGAAAGGGTTGAAAAATTCAAAACTTAATTTTCATCACTTAAAGACAAATGTTTAGTTAGTTGTAAACATGCTTATACATTGCTAAGCTCCTTAGATTATGAGTATTAAAACTTCACATGCATTTCTGATTCCAGAAGAGATCCAGTTGACAGTTCCTATTGAAAACAGTACCTGCATTGGGAGTACAAATGTCTGCTCTGAAGCTCTTCTCTTTACATTGTATAAAGTTCCTGAGAAAGATTCTACAAGAATAACTGAGTAGAAGCGTCAGAATGCTGCAAAGCCATAGTCAAGACACATTTGGCTGTCTTTGGTGTCCGCCATAGCCATTTATCATCCATTTCAGTGTCTGAGATAAAGTCCTTTCAAATATCAGGTGAAACCTTTACAGTGTATTAGCATGGAGACTCTTACAAAGGAAAGATTTTCATTGGGGCTTGCTTACAGGCTCAGCGGTTTAGTCCATTGCCATCACAGTGGTGAGCATGGTGCCATGAAGGCTGGCTTAGTGCTGGAGAAGTAGCTGAGAATTCAACATCTGGATCTTTAGGCAACAGGAAAAGAGTATCTCAGAGCTTGAAATGGGTATTTTGAAACCTCAAAGCCCGCTTCCAATGACATACCTCTAATGAGGTTATACCTCCTAATCTATTCAAATAGTGCCATTCTTCAGTGACCAAATATTCAAACTCATGAGCCTATGAGGGTTATTTTAATTCAATTCACCACATTTCTCTAAATAGACATTATGTTAAACTGACTCCTAATGACTTACCATTATACCCATTAATTCATACATCTCTCAGCCCTTATCAGAAAGGCTTCTTTCTACAGTGGCAATAAACACAAGGATCCCCAACTTATCAAGGTGCAGAGAATAAGAGACTGTGGGATGCTTAGATACAAATGTGACAGGGCTAAGAAATTGTTACAGAAAAGGGGCAGGGCAGCTAGTGGTGGGGAGTGAGAGGTGGTGGGTGACTACAAAGAAACAGTGTTTGGGGCTACAAAAGAGCAGATACCCATGTGAACAATAGCATGCAGAAAACCTGTGTAAGTTCAAGCCAGACAACATCTTAGAATGAATATGGAATGTGGTCACAAAGTCCCATTCCTTGCTGAGGAGCCAATGGCTATTGGTAGCTGCTTCAAGAGGAAGAATCAGTGTCCATTAAAGTTGTGTTCCTGGTGGGTCAACCATGCTTCAGAGGATGACTACACACCCAGGACTATCTGGGGAGTACAAATTGGACTAGAGATTTTTTTTTTAATATTGAGGAGACAATGTTTACTGGATATATGCAATGGAAGAGGATGAATTGAGAGGAGTTATGGTAACAGGTGAATACAATCAAAATACACCTTTCAAAGTATTGATAAGAAAAAATAGAACACAAGCAAAAAGAGAAAAAAATCTAAACTACATAAAAACATCTAGAAAGCAACCCATAAAGCACCATTGAAATTTATTGATATTAAATATATTTTGAATAAGGTTAAAAGAACATTGCAGTGCTTTTATATATGAAAATATGTTAAAGTGTAAGTTAGTTTTGTCATTAAAGTAAGAAAAACAGATACAAATTTTAAATTATTATCTGAAAGAGAACATATACAACAACAATCCTTTAAATGAAAATCAGCTTCTTTTGATTTATATGAATACTAGGAGCTGAAACAAGAATTGAAATGCAGCAAATCATGGCCATTTTCAACAGAAACTCTACCTATCAACTCTTCCATACTAATAGTCCTTAAGTAATCATTTTATGAGATAACCTATTGTTTATTCATTTCTCAAAAATAAATTAGGCTGGGTGGTGATAGCTCATGGCTTTAATCCCAGCACTCGGGAGGCAGAGCCAGGTGGATCTCTGTGAGTTCGAGGCCAGCCTGGTCTACAGAGCAAGATCCAGGACAGTCACCAAAACTTCAGAGAGATACCCTGTATTGAAAAAAAAAAGTAAATTAGAAGTAACAGTTTTAAATGTTCAGAAATAAGTGCTTCTGAATATCACACAAAGAATCTCATTGAAAATTTCTAGTTAACATTCTAAAGAGGAATTAACCTGAAATAGGAAAATATCTCTAAAAAAACATTAAATATCGCTTTGGTTTTTCATATAATGATATATGAAATAGTCTTGTATGACCTTTAATTATTTGGGGGTTAATTATAAAAGATAAAATGTCATTCCCTTGATTAGAGAATACTAGCTCATTAATGATTGTTTAGGCAGAACATTTTATATCAAACTGCTTGATGATATATTTGCATTTAAACTTCCATTACTTAGCTAATCATCAGAATATCCTTAGGGAAGTTCTAATATATTTTGTATTAATACAATTGCATAGGTTTCATCTAACTTCTATAAATATTGGGTTTTATAAAATGGATACATGTGTGATTTTAAAGGTTACAGATGTGATTCTAGTAAGCAGTTGATGCTTAGACCCCTAGATCAATAGGATGCATTTAACACAAAAGTTAAAATCAAGCATTTAGTCATTCTTTAAATTAATACACTATCAGCTTTTAGGAATGCACACAAAATTAATTTGCTATGGTCTTATTAGTGTGCAAACTATAGAGGTATTAACTTATTTTTCATCATCTTCAGACATCTGTTTTCCTTATAATCATGCTCTTTCTATAGTGATACCATTCTCAGGAAGTCAGAGATGACTGTGTCCTAATAAAATATTATATGACCCTTATACTGACTGCCATAATCTTGAGTTGATTCAACATAAATTTTTTACATATATTTTAGAAATTTCTATTTAAGAAAAGAAAGTTTGTTAACTAAATTTTGGGGGATAAATATAAAGAAACAATATTTGAAGTTTGTGAAATAAATCCAAATGTAAGATGATTTTATTTTTTAAAACAGAGAGGTATAAACTGTGTATGCGTATTATGAAAAAGAGAACAAAAAGGGGTATATGATAGGATTTGGAGGGAAGAAAGGAAAGAGGGTAATTAGTTAAATTTATTATAATCTCAAAAAATAAAAATAGCAACAAATAAAAATACAAGGTTGTGGTGGGTAAAATACATGGTCAAATTGTCATTATGGTCTGAGACAGGATGTGAAACCTGGAGCAGGATGCATCAGAGTAGAAGCTGGCATTATAAAGATAAACACATACTTGCCAGTATCTGGAAAGAATCTGGGTTTGAACAAGTGTAGTTGAATTAGTACTCCAGGATCTTCAACTCTATCAACCCTCTGTGGATCCATGTGGATTAATTCCAGACTTGTAGGAGTCACAATTAAATGCTTTCTTTCCACATAATGGCAAAGAGGTGACTTAACTTGCAAGCTTAATTCCTAGGATTAGCAGGGTTAGGCTTCCATCTAGAAATCAATGGTTGAGATTCCTGTAGTATCTGTTGTAGTGGTCCAATCTGAACTATGTCTGTAATAAAATTATAATAGCTTTTATTAATTACTTTTCTCATTGCTATGGCAAATTACTCCAACAGGAAGCAACTCAAGGAAAAGTATTTGTTTCGAATCATGGCAGAGGGTATAGTCCATCATGACATGGAGGTTATAGCAACAGGGGCTGGATGCAGATGACCACATTGTACCCAGAGGGATGAACTGGAGAGAGATGGACACTGTTTTTCTCTTCTTTATTCAGTCCAACTCCCCACTAACATTGAAATTTGGACTTCTCTCATTAAAAAAAAACTCACAATAAACACTCTTTAAGGGGTTTGTCTCTTAGGTAATGCTAGATCTTCTCAAACTGACAATGAACATTAACTATGAAACATGGCATTGATATAAATAACTTACATAGGGTATTCAATGCCACAGATCATGATACGGCATTAGATTATTTTTTCACCATCTCCTTGGATAAGTAGTCCAAGTCAATGATTTAATTACAGTTTTCTCTGAAATAAAACTCAATGATAGGCATGCTCTTTATTCTCTTTTATATTCATCAACAAATAAATGGATATAGAAAACACTCTACAGATACACAATGGATTTTTCACTAATGAAGAAAAATAAAATGATGACATTAGCTGAAATATGAAAGAATTGGAGATCTTATGTCAAGCTCAATAATCTAGACTCATAAAGAAAAGTGCTGTGTGTTTTCCCTTATATGAGAAACTGTGTTGGGGGGTGGGAAGGGAGGGAGAGAAAGAGAATAGTATAAAGATCATGGGAAGAGAGGCAGAGTTTTTAACTGTGAGAAGTAGGAAGTGTAGGCAGTTTTCCTATCCTGCTAGCTGTTTCCCAAATAACCACACTGAGGATTATATCAATTACAAATGCTTGGCCAATAGCTCAGGTTTATTCCTAGCTAACTCCTACACTTAAATTAACCCATATTTCTTATCTATGCCTCACCATGTGGCTCATGGCTTGCTACCTCATTTTTTACACTCCCTGCTTTCTTGGCAGGTGGCTGGCAGCTACCCAACTCTGTCCTTCCTCATCCCATCATTCTCAGTTTGACTTATCCATCTAAGTTTATCCCTTTCAGCTATTGGCCAGTCAGCTTGTTTATTAAACCAATCATAGTGACATATATTCACACAGTAGGAAGTAATGGCATAGAGTAGGGATTTGAAAGGAGAAGGGAGACTATTTACAGAAATGAAGAGGATTGGCAAAAGATGGGTAAGTGGGGTGATAAAGGGCACAGTATATAGTCGCATATCTGTGAAAATGCAATAATGAAAAGTGTTTGTGTTTGTAACTTAAATTTACAAAAGTCAAAAGGCAATTAACTACTTACCAAATCACTTACTGTATATTCTAGTAAGTCTATTTTTTCTTATTTTTGCCATTGCCCAATTACTTTTCATTTTTAATTACCAATAGACTGAAGAATATAATTAATAGCAGAAATTAAAACTATCAATGAGCTGTTCACCTGGAATCAAAGTGCTTCATGTCTGGCATTTAGATTAATATTGGGGAAATTCTACTTTGTTAATTGTGCCACACAATTTTCTGCAAAATTACCAGGACAAGCAGGACAGGATGAGATATGAGCTGCTGTCAGGCAGCCTCTCTCAATATACTTGTTTTGTTTTTGTTTGTTCATTTTATTCATAGATTCCTTTTATCCACTGCAGGCTATCTTGGAACCATAGAATCTCTTGTTTGAACCACCTGAGCTACTGGAATTATTGACATGTCCCACAATGCCAGCATAAAGTGGAATTCTTAAAGAGCTGGAGTAGATATATATTTGTAAAAGAAAAGTCTTTGCATGTTAATAATGTTGTTGTGGGCATTATAATTTTAATGCATTAGACTTTCAGTAATTTCAGGATTTCCATTGTATTTCTACAAGGTGGGTAAATAAATAAATAGATAAAGAATAGATTAGCTATAATATGGATGGATAGATACAAATTCATTGTTTCCAGTTCTTCATTTGGTGTGACTGATTTTACAAGGTCTAATGTTTACTTTCAGAAGTTTTCAGACTCACAGGAAACATTCTGACTATAGGACAGATTTCTCCAAACCCTATACCATTTTAACTGAATAGTGAAATCTTTAATTATTATCATTATTAATAATATAGTACTGATGCATTACTAATTTAAATCTCTGCTTTTATTCAAATTGCCTTAGTACCTCTCCCCATTCGCAGATGTATACAGGATGTCAGCTCTATTTAATCATCACATTCCTCAGGCCCATCTTTACACTGTGACAAGTCATCACTTTCTTTGTTTTTGATGATCATGGCATTTTAAGGAGTACTGATCAGGTGATTTATAGACTATTCATTAAATGGGATTTGTTTGATGCCTTTCCCATGACGAGGCTATGATTATGGGATATCAGGGAAAAGATGACTCTAATCCATACCATGTGAATCATTATAACTTTTGCCCAAAATTTACTTAGGTGTACATTTGAAGATTGAGAAGACAAGCAATCATCCCTTACATTTGCTGAATAGCCAAATTTGAGAATCTACATACAAAATCATCAGAGTTGTTAATTCAGCACCCAGAAGGAAGTGTCCTTATCAACTAGAGCATTGCATATAAATGGCTCATTATTCTCAGGCTTATAGTCTACACCCATTCATAAAGTCACTTAGGTCATGTGATGGTTAATACTGTCAACTTGATGGGATTTGGAATCACATAGGAAAAAACTCCTGCGCATCTTTGTGATGGAGTTTACAGAAAGTTCAAACTGATGTTGGAGCCTGACATGAATATTCACAGTTCTATTATTCCATTCACATCTCAGACTGAATACAAAGTAGGAGGGGAGCTGATGAGTTGGCTCAGTGGGTAAAGGCCTTGTCATGTAAGCGTGAAGACATGAGTTCAAATCCCAGAACCAAACAAAACTCACATGTAGTAGGACATGTCTTTAATACCAGAACTCCTGCAGCAAGATGGAAGGTACAAGCAGGAACCTCTCCAGAAGCTGCCAGGCCAGCTATCCTGACATAGGATAGGCAGAACTACAGACCTGTGTAAAGCAAGGCAAAAAGGCAAGAACTGTTGTCCTCTGACCACAGCAACTGTACTCTCAGAAGCATGTACATGCAAACACACACGCACACACACACACACACACACACACACACACACACCACATCCATGCTGGCAAAAAGACTATGAGCTGAGAACCAACATTTGTTTCTTTGTTTCCTGACTTCACATACAATGTATCCAAACACTTCAGGCACTTGCTTTTATGCCTTCCTCACTAATACTGACTCAATCTGCTTTGTGCATCTGAAGAAACCCTTCCTTCCATAACTTGCTTTCATCAAGTATTTTATCACAGCAATAAGAAAAATGACTAGAAAGGCTTTTGAGTGTAAGACTTCCATGATGCTCTTCCACACACTTGTAGTGCTGCTCTGGCTTGGAAAATGTTACCACATTTTGCTTGCCTTTCATGACGCCTGTAGACTTTCTTGTAGTCTATTTTTAATTTGTATGATTTCTTCTATAATATTCTGAGGGCTTAAATAATATCACACACAGTCATTATAATATCAGGATAAATAGCTTTTGTATATTAAACATAAACAAAAAATTCAAAACACATCACTGTCTCCAACTCTTTCGACTTTTGACATTCCACTGAGTTATTCACTTTATACACATTGACTTTGCAAAAGTATCTTATCATTTGGGTCATATATATGGAAGGCAGTTTCTTCATATGGGGATCTTTCTTTTTATTAGTTAAATTTATTTATTTAATTTGCATCCCCACCATTTTCCCCTCCTTCCTTTCCTACTAGTCCCTCCCCCAACTTCCTCTCTGCCCCTCCCCATCAATCCCTCCTTTGTTTCTGTTCAAAAAAGAACAGGTCTCACATGGATATCAACAAAGCATGGCATAGGAAGTTGCAGTAAGACTAAGCACCCTTCCCCACACTTGTATTAAGGCTTGGCAAGACAACTCAGTATGAGGAATAGGTTCCTAAGAGCCAGCTGAAGTTTTAGAGACAGCCACTTCTCCCTCTGTTAGGAATTCTAAAAGTAGATTAAGCTACAAAATTGTCACATATATGCAGTGGGCCTAGGTCAATCTCTCTCAGGCTTGATGGCTGTTGGTACAGACTGTAGCTAGAGTTTTCCTATGAGCCTGGGTTACGTGTTTCTGTGCATTTTCTTGTGATGTCTTTGACCCCTCTGGCTCTTACAATTCTTCCTCTCTATTTTCAGCAGGATTCCTGAAGCTAAGCTTAATGCTTGGCTGTGGCTCTCTGCATCTGTTTCCATCAGTTACTAGATAAAGCCTCTCTGATGACAATTGTGGTAGCCACCAATTGATGGGTATAGAAGAATATTGGCTGACATTATTACATTGAATTTTTTTTCTTGAATCATATTTAGTTCTGTCCTAGGTCTCTGGTCTATCCAGCCTCTCGCTCCTGGAACTCTAGGCAGTATCAGGGGTGGGCTCACTCTCATGGCATGGGTCTCAGGTTGGAACAGTCACCAGTTGACCTCTCCCACAATCTCTGTACCACCCTTACCCCAGCATGTCCCCTAAGCAGGACAGACTGCAGGTCAAAGGTTGTGTAGCTAGGTTGATATCCCAATCGCTCCCCTGAAAGTGTTGCCTGGTAGCAGGAGAAGGCCACTTTAGGCTGTTGCTAGGAGTCTTGATTAGGGTCTTCCTTGTCAATTCCTGGGAGTTTCCCTTACACTAGGTTTCTACCTGATGCCAAAATGCTCCCCCACCTCTTTCCAGTCACCTCTTTCCATATTCTCCTACTCCTATCCCCCCAAACCAAATCCCTCATGCTCTTATCCCCTCCTGACGCCAGTCCACCCAGAAATGTCTTCTATGCCCCCTTCCCTTTAAGATATGTTTCCCACCTTGAGCCCTCCTTATTACCTAATCTCTCTGTGTCTGTGGATTGTAGTATGATTATCCTTTACTTTACAGGTAATATCCACTTATAAATGAATACATACCAACCATGCTTATTTTGGGGGGGTTGTGTTACCACACTCAGGATGATTTTTTTCTAGTTCCATCCATTTTCCTTCAAATACCATGATGTCATTGTTTATAAAAGCTGAGTAATACTGCATTGTATAAATATATCACATTTTCTTTATCCCTTCTGCAGTTGAGGGGCATCTAGGTTGTTTCCAGCCTCTGAGTATTTATAAATAATGCTGCTCTGAATAGGGTTGAACAAGTATCCTTGTGGTATGATTGAGCATCCTTTGGGTATACACCTAAGAGTGATCTAGCTAGCATTGAGGTAGATCAATCCCTAATTCTGAGAATCCACTTTATTGATTTCCAAAGTGGTTGTAGAAGTTTGCATTCCCACCAACAATGAAGGAGTGTTCCCTTTGCTCCACATCCTAGCCAACATAAGCTGTCATTTGTGTTTTTGATCTTAGCTATTCTGACAGGTGTAAGATGGAATCTCAGAGTTGTTTTGGTTTGCATTTCCCTGAAAGCCAAGGATATTGAAGATTTCTTTAAGTGTTTCTTTGCCATTTGAGACTTCTCTGTTGAGATTCTCTGTTTAGATCTGTGGCCCATTTTAAATGGAATATTCAGTTTTTTGATGTATAGTTTCTTTTCTTTTCTTTTTTTTTTTTTGGTTTTTTCGAGACAGGGTTTCTTTGTGTAGCTTTGCACATTTCCTTGAACTCACTTGGTAGCCCAGGCTGGCCTTGAACTCACAGAGATCCACCTGGCTCTGCCTCTTGAGTGCTGGGATTAAAGGCGTGCACCACCACCGCCCGGCCGATGTATAGTTTCTTGAGTTCTTAATATATTTTGAAAATCAGCCCTCTGTCAGATGTGTGGATGGTGAAGATCTTTTCCTATTCTATAGACTGACTCTTTGTCCTATGTACAGTATCCTTTGCCTTACAGAATCTCTTCAGTTTCATGAGCTCCCATCTATTAATTATCAATCTTAGTGTCTGTGCTACTGATGTTCTATTCAAGAAGTTGTCTCCTTGCCATTGCCTTCAAGGCTATTTCCCACTTCCTCTTCTATCAGGTTCAGTGTAACTGGATTTATAGTCAGGTCTTTGATCCTCTTAGACTTGAGTTTTATGAGGGTGATAGATATGGATCTTCTTTCAATGCACAATGACCTTCAGGCTTCAGCCTCCTCTTGTGTGGTTACATAGCTCACTTATTCTGTTGATGAATATATCTCCTATGCCCAAACACCATGGTTTCCTACTGGAAATTATTGTGTAGAATCAATGAAACTATGAATGAAAATCTGCAGGTTTTTAAGTTATTCAGGTATACAGGACCTCAGTCAAAGATTTCTATTTGAAAATATATTAGGTTTCTAAGACCAGCATACTGTCTCCTAGGTTTCTGCATGATATCCATTCCCTTAGATTTTGTCCTCTCCTTTACCCCGATCCTGGCCCATACCTCTGACAGAGGCCTCCCACTGCCCAAAGGCCAGGCTATCATGCTTAACCCCAGCATAACTCCAAATGACCCTCCTCTCCTCATCACCACGCCTCATCCACCTCAGCAGAGGTCAGGACAGCTTCCTGAAAATGAGGTAGGTCACCACCCCACACAATCCCTGACTGCCAAGCCCAGCATAACCCCAAATACTTCTCTTCTCCTTGTCACCAGACCCCAGTCCACAATGCTGGTGGAAGTCTCCCATCACCCAAAAGCCAGGTCAGCATCCTGAACCCCAGACAAGATCAACCTCAATCCTATCAATGCTTACCCAACATAACACCAACCTCCCCTCCTTTCCTTGTCGCTACTTCACAGCCCACACCTCTGGTGGGAGCTTTCTCTTCCCCCAGAGGCCAGGCCAGCATCCTGAGCCCAAGGTCATGCTGTCTTCACCACCCCCACCCACAGTGCTCTTCTTTAGTATGACTCAAACTGCCCCTCCTCACCTCATCACCATATCCATCACCACACCATTGATGGAAGCCTTCTACCCATTAGAGGTCAGGCCAGAATCCTGATTCCCAGAGACCAGACCAGCAACGTGAATCACAAAGACCAGGCCAACTCCCTAAAAACCAGGCAATAGCTTTCTACACCACCAGAATCCAGGCCAACATCTGAAAACCAGAGAACCCCTGGCCAGATCAGAAGGCAAGCATACACATAGCTAGAACTTCAGCCCTTAACTTTGGGCAGCAGCTACCTGCTGAACCAGAGGCCATTCAATTCATCAGAAGTCCAGCGCCCATCATGGGTGAAGACCCACTACTCAACCACTGGCCATTGGATCCAGAACACCAGACAGAAATCAGAAACTAAGGAAGAAAACACCCATCCAACAAAGACAAATCCAGAAATTAGCACCTAGACCATTAATCACTCCCAATTCAGATGCCTGAACGTAAGTGTAAGAACATACACAACAATAGCCAGGGTAATGTGTTATCACCAGAGCCCAGCCACCCCACTAGAGCAAACCCTGATTATTCTGAAGCAATGAAATCACAAGAAAATGATCTTAAAACCAACTTTATGATGATGATGGAGACACTTAAAAAGAAGATGTCCCTTAAAGACAGCCAAAAAAGTAAAGGAAATCAACAAATCCCTTAAAGAATGCCAAGAAAGTCAAGAAAAAATAAACAAACAAGTGAAGACATGAAAATCAAACTAGAAGCCGGGCGTTGGTGGCGCACGCCTTTAATCCTAGCACTCGGGAGGCAGAGGCAGGCGGATCTCTGTGAGTTCGAGGCACAAAGCTACACAGAGAAACCCTGTCTTGAAAAACCAAAAAAAAAAAAAAAGAAAAGAAAATCAAACTAGAAGCAATAAAGAAAACCCAAAGTGAATGAATTCAGGAAATCAAAAATCTGGGCAAGTGCACAAGAGCTATAGATGCAAGCATTACTAACAGAATTCAAGAGATGGAAGGGATAACCTCAGGCATTGAAAATATAATAAAAGAAATAGATTCATTGGTCAAAGAAAATGTTAGAGCTAAAAAAGTCCTAACACAAAACATCCAGAAAATCTGGGACACCATGAAAAGACCAAACCTAAGAATAATAGGAATAGAAGAAGAATTCCAGTTCAAAAACCCAGAATATATATTTAACAAAATCATAGAAGAAACTTTCCTAGCCTAAAGAAGGACGTGCCTATAAAGGTACAAAAGGCACACAGAACACCAAACAGACTGGATAAAAAAAAAAAGGTCCCACCTCACAAAATATCAAAACACTAAATATACAGAACAAAGAAAATATTAAAAGCTGAAAAAAAGGCCAAGTAACATACAAAGGCAGACCTATAAAAATTTGACCTGCCTTCTCAGCTGAGACTCTAAAAGCAAGAAGGGCCTGAACAGATGTCTTACAGACTCTAAGAGACCATGGATGGAAGACCAGACTAATATACCCAGCAAAACATCCAATCAAGATAGAAGAAACCAAGATATTTCACGACAAAGTCAAATTTAAACAATATCTATCCACAATTTCAGCCCTACAGAAGGTATTAGGAGGAAAACTCCAACCCAAGGAAATTAACTATACCCACATAAATGCAGACAATAGACAATCTCACACCAACAAAATCAAAAGAAGGGAAACACACACACACACACACACACACACACACACACACACACACACACTACCACACCCAACAACATAATAGTAGGAACAAACAATCATGGTCATTAATATCTCTCAATATCAATGGAATCAATTCACCAATAAAAAGACACAGGCTAACAGAATGGATACAAAAACAGGATCAGACTTTCTGCTGCATACAAGAAAGACACAGCAACATCAAAGACAGACATTACCTCAGAGCAAATAGTTGGAAAAAGACTTTCCAATCAAATGAATCTAACAACCAAGCTGCTATAGCTATCCTACTATTTAACAAAATAGACTTCAAAACAAAATTAATCAAAAGAGATGAAGAAGGGCATTTCTTACTCATTAAAGAAAAAATCCGCCAAGATGATGTCTCAGTTTGGAACATCTATAACCCAAATGTAAGGGCACTTACATTTGTTAAACAAATATTACTAAAGCTTAAAGTACACATCAAATTCTACATATCGAGAGTGGGAGACTTCAACTCTCCACTCTCACCAATGGACAGGTTGTCCAGACAGAAACTAAACAGAAAAATAATGGAACTAGCAGACATTATGACTCAAATGGACCTAACAGATACCTACAGAACATTTCATCCAAACACAAAAGAATATACCTTCTTCTCAGCACCTCATGGAACCTTCTCCAAAATCAATCATATATTAGACCACAAAGCAAATCTCAAGAGATACAATAAAAATGAAATAACCCCTTGTATCCTATCAGACACCATGGATTAAAATTAAATTTCAGTAACATCAGAAACAAGAGAAAGTCTACAAAATCATGGGAAGTGAACAATTCTACTGAATTACCACTGGGTTAAGGAAGAAATAAAATACTTCCTAGAATTCAATGAAAATGGATACACAACATACCCAAACTTATGGGAGAGAATGAAAGCAGTGCTAAGAGTTTCCTAGTTCATATGCTAAGTTCATAGCAATAAATGCCTACATAAAGAAATTAGAGAATTCTTACACTGGTGACTTAACAGCGCACATGAAAGATCTAGAACAAAAGGAAGCAGACACACCCAAGAGGGGTAGACTGTAGGAAATAATCAAACTCAAGGCTGAAATCAATAAAATGGACACAAAGAAAAAAGTACAAAGAATCAATAAAAAAAAAAACAGAATTGGTTCTTTGAGAAAATCAACAAGATAGAAAAATCTTTATCCAAACTAACTAAAAGGCAGAGAGAGAATATCTCATAGATTGGTGTTTAGTCCAACAGTCATTAGAGAGCCTTCTTTCAGCAACTGGTGAAAACAGATGCAGAGAGACACAGCCAAACATTCTGAGCTCAGGGAGTCCTGCTGAAGAGAGGGAGGATGGATTATAGGAACTAGAGGGGTCAAAAACACCACAAGGAAACACACGGAAACAGCTAACCTGGGTTTATAAGTGTTTATAGAGACTGAACATATAATCAGGGAGCCTGCATGGGACTGACCTAGGCCCTCTGCATATATGTGACAGTTGTGTAGTTTAATCTTCTTTTGGAACTTCGAACAGTGGGAACAGGGGCTGTGACTGCCTCTTCTACTGGCTTTTGGGATCCTATTCCTCATACTGAATTGCCTTGCCCTTCTTTAATGCAAGGCAAAATATGTGTTATGTAGAAATATGCTTTTGAGGGGATGGAGAGACAGCACAGTGGTTAAGAGCCCTGGCTGCTCTTCCAGAGGAGTGGGGTTAGCACACACATGGCAGCTAACAACTGTCCATA
>CABHPR010157383.1:0-29808 GCA_902168415.1 Peromyscus melanophrys | reverse complement strand
CCTCCCTCCCTCCCTCCCTCCCTTTCTTTCTTTCTTTCTTTCTTTCTATTTATTTATTTATTAAGTAGAGGGAGGAATGATTCTTCCCTTCTCTGTCTTCACTCTTTGGTTCTATAAGTTTAGCACCAAAAGTGTATTCCACAGTGAGTTATAATTCGTCGGCAGTGGTCCATTAGTAGTGCTATGTGGAGCCTTAATTCATGTCGTACTGATAATTGCAATCTAATGAAGTCACTGTGCGCATGGAATCAACTGATGGTGCAAATGAAGAGATGAGATGCACATGTAATGTTTGATGGAATGGCATTCATGTAATTTATTTGGAGGTAGAGGCTAGGTCCTTCCAGAATAGGTACTAGTTTCTAGGTTAAATAGTTCATTACATAATTCCCCTCCCCCCCCTTTTGGGTTTTTGAGACAGGGTTTCTCTATGTAGCCTTGACTGCCCTGGAACTTGCTCTGCCAGGCTAGCCTTGAACTCACAAAGATCCGCCTGCCTCTGCTTCTGGAGTGCTGGGATTAAAGGTGTGCACCACCACTGCCCGACTCCCCTGGGGTTTATCGTACATGTCGAGGTCTCTTCAGGCATATCCTAACTCTCTGCCCCCAGATCAGCTCTTCGTGGCTTCCTGCTTAGGTGTCGGAATTCTCGTAGCTGCCCTCTGCTGTAGAGTCAGGTCTCATTTGCTTTTCCTGACTTCAGCCATTCTGGATCCGTCACTGTGGCCCACCTTGCAGGAGCTCCCTGGGTCTCCTCTCTCTCGGTGCCTCCAGTCTGCCTCTCACCACATTTACGTTAGCGTGTGCATCCTGATGTGGGTGATGCCGTTGCCCCATGACAGCCAGATGTTTTATCCTCTTCATACAGGAGGTGGGTCAGAGGGAAGTGGAGAAATTGTCCTCTGTCATGTTGCTAACAGACAGAAGATCACACTGAAACAGAGGACTTAACAGAGGACTTGAATCTGTGGCTTCCTCCAGCCCCACATAATCATGTCCCCATCACCTCGTGATGTCTCTGCGGCTTGCTGGCCTGGTGCCTGACCTTTCAATCTGTCCACTTTCTGCTTCTGCTCATGGTGGGCTGTTCCCTGGAGCCCTGTGTGCATGCCCATATTTCTGTCCATCTCCAGGCCACGGACCCAGCCACTTGCAGCCTCCTGGGTCAGTGTGTCCTGCAGGGTTTGTGCCACAGTCACTTACACAGCCCCAGTGAATACTTGGTGTGACATTGGGGTTTGGGTACAGGCTCTTCATGCTCCCGGTAGATTGAGGACTGTGAATTTTATGTGCTTTCAGTAGAGTTGTTTGCCTTTAAGGAACATCTCAATAGATACTGGTGAGTGTTTCCTTTTTATGTAACGATGAATAACAACTACTCATATTTTATCACTTAATTACCAAAGCTGTTCAGTTCAGCCTGAATATACACTAAGGTGAACTTGTTAACAAGCCTTTATTTTGTTTAGCTGTATCCTACAGGTTTTGGAAAGTTGAATCCTCACTTGCATTCAGTTAGGATATTTCTGGGTTCTGTTTAATGGGCTCTTGCTATGTAGCCCAGCAACTCGTAACCTCCCGTCTCAGCCCCCCTCCCTTGGGATTTCTTTTTGACACAGTGATCATTTAGAAATATGTTGATTATTTTCCAGGTATTTGGGGTTCCCCAGCTAATCTTCGTCTTATGGATCCCTAGTTTAATTCTGTTGGGTAGAGAAGTATATTGCCTGTCTGTTTAGGATGTGGTCCAGTATGTGGCCCGCTCTGACAGTGTTTGTCACACATGTCACTGTTGCCTGGTGACCGTGGGGTCAGTTTGGTTGATGGTGTTCAGGTCCTCACTGACTGCCGTCTGTTTAGAATGTTGAATTCCTCATTTCTAACTCACTTTGTCACCTCGTCTTCCCCCCTCCCCCATATATTTTGGAGCTCTGATGTTAGGTTTAGACATATTGTTATGTCCTGCATCCTGCATGAACTGATCACTTGGCTTTATGAAGTGTGCCTGTTCCTTAGTTCCAAACTTCCTTCGTGAGGAATGCAGCCCATCCAGCGTTCCTTCGGTTATGATCTACATCGTTCCCTTCCTTTAACCTGCTGGCATCTTTATATTGAGAGTGGGTTTCTGAAAGATGACGTGCATGTGGGTGTGGCAGGGCATGTCTTAAAGATGCTGATGCTGCATCTGATGTGAATGTTACTAAAGTTACCCCCCTGTCTGTCTGACCTGTCCTTCAAAGGAAAAGATTGTCGTTGTTCTACCTCGTCCTCTTTCTTTAGGACTGAGGTGGGGATTTCTGTTTGCTGTGAGGCTCACTTCTCCCGTGCTTTGCTACTTATATCTCTGTTGTTTTATTTCCGCTGCTCACCCCAGGCCTTGCCTTAGTGTTTTAAAGGCCTGCAGTCTTCAGTGTTATACGTATGTAAACGTGTGAGAACCTTGACAGAGATGCACTCTCGTTTTACCTGCCATACTTTGTACGTTTGACTCACACTGTGAGTCTTCCTGTCATTTCGTTTAAACAGGCAAGTATGTCTGCTGCAGTACCCAGGTCCATGCTGCTTCCAAGTTCTTTCCTCTTATGCAGACCAGTCTTTAATACCATTTTCCTTTGGGCGATCAAAGCTTCCTTAACAGTCCTTTCAGGACAGAGCTGCTGCTGCTGGTGGTGGTCTCATTAAGATTTTGGCTTGGCCTTCAATTTTGCAAGATGCTTCTCTGGGTACAGACTCGGAGGCTGACACTTTGCCCTCCCAGTGATGTCTTCCTGTCATCTCGAGCTCTGTAGTGTCTGATGTCATTCCCATCTTTATTTTTTGAGCATAATGTCTGTTTACTGAAATAGTTTTTCTCTTTTCTTGGCTTTCCAGCAAGTAGACCATGATGCTCCCGACATGACTCTCCTGGTTATTATTCTGATTGGGATTTGTTGGGCTTTTTGAATCTGTGAGTTCATAGTTTATATTAAACAGGAAAATCTTTTAGATGTTTAAATGTGTTTTATGTTCTGTCTCTTTCTTCAACTACAAAATGTTTGTTATATTTCTTGATACTGTTCTACAGGCCACAGATAGCGCATTCTGCTCATTTTAAAGTTTTATTGCTGTGTCTCCATATTAATCTTTTCTTTTACATTGTCTGATCTCCTGTTAACATCTTTCATTGCAGAAACTTTCATTTCAGAAGTACCTTTTTTTTTTTTTCCTTTTTTGGTTTTTTTACAGAGACCGGTTTTCTCTGTAGTTTTGGATCCTGTCCTGGATCTTGCTCTGTAGAACTCACAGAGATCCAACTGGCTCTGCCTCCCGAGTGTTGGGACTAAAGGCGTGTGCCACCACTGCCCGGCCATTTATTTTTTTTAAATGCCTTCCATTTTTCTCTTCTCTGGGACAGTACCCCCTCAAACATCTAGAGTATGTTTATTAGAAATGTTTGACAACTTTATCTGTTTCTTCCAGTGTCTTGGTTTCTGGGTGCTGTGTTGGGCAAGGTCCTCTTAATTGTGACTCTTGCTGTGGAGGTTAGCTACTGCCCCAGTACTTGGCCTCAGAGCATGATGTGAGTTTTGTGTTGCTGGGTGTGCCTTTCCTTGCCTCTGTCCTCAGAATAGCGTGTGCTTTGAAAGGGTGGTCTAGAGCAGCCATTGTCCTCAGAATCAGTGTGTGCTTTGAAAGGGTGGTCCAGAGCAGCTATTGTCCTGGCAGTGACTTGAGCCTTCTCATTGCCTAGCGAAAGCTCTTCCCACACTGACTGTGGAAACACTCACACACCATCTTCAGGCCTCTGCCAGCCCAGTTTCCGCTTCATAGTTCCTGTAGATCCTTCTGGAGACTGATGTGCACACCAAGAAGTATGTGACCAAAGACTAGAGGAGACGGCTCTGGAGACTTCTCAGCTCCCTTTTCCTGTTTGACCTCCAGACTGTTTTCTCCAACTCCGGAAACCCCTTGGGCTCTGATTGCCTTTCCCTTTCCTTTGCTGGGGCCTGGAAACCACCTCTCAGTGAAGGTGTCCTATAGGGCTTCCCTGTTTCCTCCTGGGAGATTGCAGTCTATTTTCAGAGTGGGAGAGCAGGCACTTCCTATCTTCTTCCAGTTCCAAAAAACAACCAGGGTTGTTTCCAAGTGAAAGTAAAACCTGGTCTTGGTTGAAAGCAGAACACAAACTGCAGCAAGCTTTCTTGGACCACCAGCCCCCAAATCATGACACGGATACTTACTATCAGTTATGAGTGCTCGGCCTTAGCTTATGCTTGTTCCACTGGCTCTTATAATTTATTTTAACCTGTTTTTCTTCGTCTATGTTTTGCCTTGGGGCTTTTATCTTTCTTTGACTTTGTATGTCCTAGTCTGTGTCTGCTGGCTGGTTGCTGCCTGCCTGGCCTCTCTTTCTCTTTCCCCTCATTCTCTCTCTCTTCCTCCTACTTATTCTCTCTGCCTACCAGGCCAGCCTATCCAGCCCCGCCTATTCAGCCCCGCCCATTCCTCTACTGCCTAGCTATTGGCTGTTTAGCTTTTTATTAAACGAATCAGGTGCCTTAGGCAGGCAAGGTGAACTAGCAACACATCTTTATATAAACAGATGACGCATAAACAAATTAACACATCTTTACATCGTTAAACAAATGCATCATAAACAAATGTAACACATTTTTGCCTAGTTAAAGTAATATCTATCCCATAACAACAAACCTTTCTTCTACTGTCTTTTTTTTTGCCCTCTTCTGGCCTCTGAGGGCACTTGCACACGTGTGGTGCACATACACACATGCATGCAAGCACTAGTAGACACAAAATGTTTAAAAATAAAATTAAAAATTTGTAGCCAATTAGAAATGAATCCAGCTGTAAGTCTGTGTTATTTTCCTCTGATTCTCACTTTCCTGTAGTTCTGTAGGTAATGTACAGTTGTGGCACTTGCGAGGTCACCTGGTCCAGTCTTGTCAGTCCCAGGTGATGAAATAGTGTCAGACAGGAGGGGCAGCTGAGAGCCTTAGCTCCGCCAGGCCTTTCCATAGAGCCACGCTGCCTTCCTTCACTCAATTCTGTCACCAAATTTATTAATTTTTTATAATCATTTATTCATTTTTATTTTTGTGCATTGGTGTTTTGCCTGCATGCAGAGGCCATGAGTTTGCAATGTGGCCAGCGTCCACCATCCACCAAGGCAGGGCTTCCTCCGGCACACCAGCCATGGCCTCTCGAGAGGAGTATGGAGGCCAGGAGTTGAGAGGGGCCTGCCGGGGGTAATGGGGATGAACTGAGGTGGCACTCGGGAGGGAGTGTGGTCAGGCAGAGCTGGTGTGCGGAGCGAAGTAGGCCTTCAAGATGAGGGAGGCTAAAAGGAGCCAGCTGGCAGAAGGATGGATGACGTGGCTACGGGGAGTTGTTTTTTGTTGTTTGCTTGTTTGTTTTCCTCCTTGAAATAGGCCCTAGCATTTGAATGGAGGGTTTTTATGGAGGCGGGAGATACACAGATGTTTGAAAAAGGCTCCTGTATCGAGGTAGTTGAACACCAGATCATACCCCTCTGGGCCTTGGTGTCTGCTCCTGTTCAACAGTAGCTGTCAGTTACCGCCGCTTAGCAGCTCTGAGGACGTGCTTTGAGTTTACACACAGCCAGCATTACCTTCTCTGTCCAAGGACAACAAACGGGGAGTGATTGTAGATGCCACGGGCTACACCGAGTCTTGTGCTCGACAGAGTTCTTCCGGCACCTTACGCGGAATCGGCCGACACATGGGGATTTTGTCCTGGTCTCCACTCACTCTGACTAACCAGTGCATCTTCCTAGTTCTTGTACAACCCCAGTGCACAGACTGCGACAGCTGCCCCCACCCCCGAGTTTTCCCTCGCACGTCACTGTAAATTGCAGTGAAGACAGAAGTCAGGTCTAGATGAGAGACAGGAGGGGAATAACAGGATGCTGTCGTCCACTCTCAGGTCTATAACCCTGAGAACGGGTTAGTTTTAGCTGTGGACTCTTCTGTGGACACACTGTTTGCTCAGCGGTTGCTTGTCCAGCCAGTTGGCTTGTGAATGTCTTTGTACTCCACGCTCTCCTAGTGCCGCCCAGGGAAGTAGTGCAGGCTCAGTGAAGCGCTCAGGCCTGGATCGGAATGGATCTCTCTCTGAGTGTGCATCTCCAGCTTCTCCCGCCACCAGCCACCCCTCAGCTTCCTAGTGCGAGAGGCTCGGAGGTGAGAATGGTCTCTCTCCTGATCAAGGTTGCTGAGTTAAATGCGCTCGGATGTAAAGGTTGGAACACATTCTCATTCACAGAATGGAAGTGGCTGTGGGTCCTTCCCTGACACGGGTGTCGGGAAAGCTCATCGTTTGCTGAGAGCAGTGCTCACCATGACAGGGTCTGCTTGACAGACACAGTGGTAGGGAGTGGGCAGTGCCTACTGGAGGCCAAATAGAGCTTACCTACCTTGCAAACATTGATCTGAGTCTTAATGCTGTTGGCTCAGTTCTAAGAGCATAGTTCTTAATTTATTTTTTTTTTCAATGAGAGGCTATTTCTCAGGTTTTGTGATGTGTGTGTGTGTGTGTGTGTGTGTGTGTGTGTGTGTGTGTGTATGCCTTAAAAAAACATTTAAAAAAAACTGGGTTGTCATATCTTCAAGTTTCATAAACTGAGCCACCACACTGAAGATTTATTTGAGATCTTCTGAGCCCTGTTTTCAGCTTACATTATTTCTTCAAGGAACTAAGATGGGCAGCTCCTCCCCCAGGCCAGGACACACCGGATTAGTCTTTACTTCAGGCCTTGATTTCATATGCCAATCTGTAACCTGGTTTCCACCACTCACCTTAGGAGTCATGGCTGCTTCTGTGGTTTTCTGAGTCCAATGAGCCTCTTAAAAAACTTTGGACTCATTTTTTTTGTTGTTGTTGAAGATTTTATGTTTTCATTGTAAGTTTAGTAACCCAAGGTTGTTCTTTTCCATGTAAATCCCAAGCCATTAAATCATGAAAACTGGTAAAAGGCAGCCAGGAGCAGTTAGGGGACTCTGACAATGCGGTGTGGACCCAGAAAGCTTCCGAGGCTCATTTTTGTAACATTGGAGTTACTTTACTTCCTTGAGATTGTTCGTTTCCATTTTTACTAAATCCTTTGTGCCACTTGAGAAAAAAGTAATTATTACACCTTACAAGAGGGTCTGTCCGGGGATGCCGTAATCAAAGGCACTGAAACAAACCGACCTCAACAAAACCTGATCACTCCTCAGCATTGGTCATCAGTCTTTGGCCTCTGGAGGGCGCTCCTTCCAGGCAGCAGACCATCTTGGACCAAGGTCCTGAGGTTGAGAGCCTGATGCTCTGCAGCTGCTGTGTTAATTGTCTAAAGAAGACAGATCCTGTCAGAATGGGAGTGTGTGGAGGGGCATTCAGACCTGCTGCTGCCTTTCTGTTACTTGAAAAATGACACCGAATTATTCTCTTTGTATTAGGAAGTTAGCGTTTACAAAGTCTTTGGGTCTGTAGGTAGGTGGGGAGAGAGGAGCACATTTCCTTCTTCAGCCCTCCTATTGTGCCTCCTGGGGTGTGATTGCGGGCCTTCTCGGGGCGGGGATGGGATGGGGTGGGGTGATGGGGATGTCAGCTTCTATTCTGACCTATTGGGCTGCCTCTGCTTCTCTGTGTTCAGGAGCAGCAGCTCCCAGACCCGTGGGTACTGCACTACTTTAATTTCTTGCAAAGAGTTCTTGGATGTCTCTACTGTGTTCCTGGAATTTGAAAGGTGATTTTAAAAAAGGAAAAGGAAAACAAAAAAGGCCGGTTTATGCTGCTGGCTGCCTGGTGGCATCCTATCAGAACCATTTCCTTTGAATCAGGAGCTCCCTCACAGAGGTGACTGCAGGGGTCGCTGTTGTCAGAGGACCCAGGAATGTCTCTGTTTCAGTGCATGAGAAGGCTGTGGCCTTCTCCACCATGGTGCTCCCAGAACTTTTGGGTGTTTACCGCTTTGGTCATTGCCTTTGGCCACAAGACCACCACGAGCACTGTTAAGTTGTCAGTAGGGAGCGCGTCCATCATCTCCCTCTTATTTGCTAGGCAGAAGCAGGTGTTAGAGATTGGGAGCTGCTGGCTGCACCCTGCAGAGCAGGGTGGGCAGGTGCTGTTCAGCTGTCTTCATGGGAGTCTCACGCCTCCCTTCGCTCCGTGTTCTGGCATGACCGCCCAACACATGCAGTGAAAGAAACCTTTCCTGAGCATCCGTTTGTCAGACGGCTGCAATGTTGCAGAGTCTATCCAGGTCTCCTGTACCTTTTTTATTTTTATCACGGTAGTACATGTCCAGTATGACGAGGCTATTGATAATGAGAGAAGACACAAGGTATTTCAAGACCAGATGAGACATTTGGGGGCTAAGGAATAGTTATAAACTCGGCAACAGGGAACGTTTTAGAGTGCCAGTGTGGTTAGTCAGTGCCGACACGCTTTTGCTAAATGAACTTTGGCTAGATCTTGTGGTCCCAACTGTGTTTCTCAGTAACTTATTTTCCTTGTGGCTTGCTTCATGGCATGGTGTTGCTGTCTGCCACACCCACTTTTCAGGCGAAGTGATGTTTTATATGCACTTTCCCAATGCATCACAAAAGCAGAAATACAGCCCGTCTACCAGGGTTGATGAAAGACTGTCAATCGTTAGATCACCTTCTTCCCCGGGCAGAGTTAATGCTGCCGAGATGTGATGGGGTCATCTGCTTGGCCAAAGGATAGGCAGAGAACATTGTGGAAAGGAGCAGCCTCCCCCAGGTGCAGAGAACTGTGCATCCGGGCTGCCTTCCTCCATCACCAGGCTTGAGCTGTGGAGCAGTCAACAGGGAAGGGTGGTGCCCTGCCATTTGACCCAGCTTGTTTATGAGCAGCTGTTGTCCTTAGCGACTGTGACCAGGAGCTCTCTTGAATGTCTTTCCTAGGTGGCAAGTTCTTCTGCCTTCTTTTCCCTTGATAGCTTGTTGAGTGGGCCTCACATTGCTGTTTCCCGTTACGTCCTCTGAAGATCAGTGGCATGGGGAGAAAGGTCACCACGTACTGAACTTCTCTCCACTGTCAGAGGGGCATGTGACCAAGGGGGGTCGCAGCGTGGTTCCTTAATGTGGTGAGATGAACACTGGTGTTCTACTGCAGCGGGATAGCCAAGCTCCCTTTTTTTTTTTTTTTTTTTTTTTTTTGGTTTTTTCGAGACAGGGTTTCTCTGTGTAGCTTTGCGCCTTTCCTGGAACTCACTTGGTAGCCCAGGCTGGCCTCGAACTCACAAAGATCCGCCTGCCTCTGCCTCCCGAGTGCTGGGATTAAAGGCGTGCGCCACCACCGCCCAGCCCAAGCTCCCTTTTATAGAAAAGTTCCCTTGCAGATTTCCACTCTAGTTCATGGGCCACATGAAGGAGCGCTGTAGATGTGTGAGATTGCCCCCTGTGTTTGAGAACACGTTTAACCCCTGTTGGAACTGACTGCTTAAGTTTTAGAATGGAAATGTGTAAGAAAAATATGATGAGAAGGAGAATCTTTAATTACAAATAAAAGGGGAATAAGCTTACTTTGTGTGTGCGTACGTTCTGTTTTCTAGTTCCCCATAGTCACTAGCCACTGCTAGGAGTCACCTGCGACACATGCTAGGTAAGGTCTACGGAGATAGAGACCCTGTTTCCCTAGAGCAGGTGGATGAGCATGTCTTCTGATGGGGAGAGATGCTCCAGGGCTCCAACCCTTCCTAGGAGCTGAATTTAGTTCCAATATATTTAGGTAGAAGAAAAATATTTACCACATGAAATAAAGCTGTTGGAAAAATGAGTCTCTGAGGAAAGCCATTTCTAAGCACTGGAAAGCAAACCACTTGAACGCCGCTGAGTTCATCTAAGGGCTTTTGGATCAGCTGTTATAATTCTGGTAATTATCATAATGTAAAGAAGGAGGTTATGGATTTTATTTGCCTAGGAAATGATTGTAGATACTACTACATTAATGGATTTGGCATTAGGGTAAACTTATTCACATCAGACTTTCTCAAAATAAATTTCTATATGACACTCAAATGTCAGGCTTTCCCTCGTGTTTGGCTCCCTTCCTTAGTCCCCTTCAGGGTTTTATGATGTGTAATAAACGAGCTGTTTGTTTACAAATTTATTGCTGAAGTGAAATACATGTTTGGATTATTAGAGTTTGTGATTGAGAAGCATCTGGCTTACCCTTGTTTTTATTTGTTAAACAGGAAAAGGACCAGCGCAGCCTAGACATAAACACTGCCAAGTGCATGTTGGGACTGTTATTAGGAAAAATCTGGCCCCTTTTTCCAGTCTTTCACCAATTCTTAGAGGTACCAAATTACTACTTTATGTAATGTATGTTTGCTTGCTTAGAACTACCACATATTTCATCTAACCATTTTCCGTGATTTTTCTTTGTCATAGCTTTCTGATCATAGGAATTATGGTTCCCTGATTGCTGTCAGTCAGCAGCTGCATGTCTTGGGGTGCGTGCCTGGGTGCGTGTGTGAGTGCGTACAGGCATGAAGGTGTGTGCGTCTGAACAGCCAAGAGCTCCCCCTGTCCTGTCTGCCTCATGTAGAGACTCCACTGGTGTTAGACTCCCAGCTCTTGGTAACAGTAGAAGTCAAGATTCACTCTTTCAGGTGAATTTCCAGTTTTAAGCCAATGTTAAATATCAGCCACCTGCCTTTCACTAAAATGAGTTTGTGATTTGTTCTTAACCACTTTCATCTCCAAGTACCTCGCTGCGTGCGTGGATAGCCGGGAACGCTGGGTTAGGCCAGCCGGCAGTGTCTCCTTCGGTTTAAACGTGCTTAGCCAGGTGACAGAAACAACCAGCATTTCCTTACATGGCTGCTGTTTGCTCTCACAGTGCTCCAACATTCTGAGCTGCCAGTGATTAGCTAGGGGTTTTGTTGACATGTCCTTTGGCAGAAGCTGGAGGAAGCAGAGAAGTGTTTGAATTGCTTGGGCTGTCTCTCACACGTGGCATCTGCCTTCCTCCTCCTCCTCCTCCTCCAGCTCTTTTAAACACAGCCTTTGCTTTCAAGGATGAATGTAGGATCTTTGAGAAAATCCCGGGTCTTGCCCAATTCCAACTCCCACTTGAAATAATCCTTCTTTACAACTTGCTTTAAGTAGTGGTCCAGAAAACTGAGCAATTGATGTAATTTGTGAAGATTGTTACTAGAAACCACTTGTAACTACTCACTGGGACCCTATAAGAAAGAAAGCTAGTAGAAAGCTGCTCATTAATAGAAGTACACGTTGACTTGATGGTCCGCTCCACCTGTGATCTGCCCCAGCTTCTCTGTCCGGGAAGTGAGATAAACCCTCACTGTCGGAACAGGAGTAGAAAGGGTTCTTGTATGCAGTGGGTCTAATAGGATTTGGACCTTCAAGTGAAGGGTCCTTTGGTTAAAAGATGTGGCTGTAAGTTTGACATTGCTCAATCCCAGGAACCTGACTGGCTGTTGTGAAACTGGTTTTCACTTTCGTGCTTTGGAAGTTAAAGTCTGTGCTTTGCTCTTACCTAAGTTTGTGTTTTTCCTTTTAGAAGGCGGTAGCAGCCCTTTCATCCCAGCCTATGTCTTGCCTGCATCCTCAATACCATCGGCTTGACGCTTTGCCCTTTTAAAAAGATTTATGTTATTTTACTAGTTTTGATTTTTTTTTTCCGTAAGGATTTTTAGAATGTTAGCTCTAGATTTTGCATTTAAATCTCTAGGATACTGTGTTAATCTACCTGGAGCAGATTTCTTAAGAGTGGTAGAGCAACCTCTTCGCGACTCTCCGAGTTTCTTCTCCGCTGAGAGTCGTGAGGCGCTCCCAGCTCTGAGCCACTGGCAGCAATTACGTAGCTCCCAGCAAGTGACTGCCTGATGCATGTGTGCGCTTCAAGCAAGCAGCTTGGCAGTGAGCAGTGCTGTTGTGGTGGTTGTTAATGGTACCTACTCATCTAGCACTTCCTTTGTGCCAAAGACTGGAGGAAGTGCTTTACATAAACTATGGAGTCCTCTCATTTCATCTTTGCAGTGCTGCTGTGAGGGAGGTACTGCTCATTTAGGTGTGTTCTCCTGATGATACTGCAATGAAAAATGGTCATTTAAGTCCTCCTGCTCTGTCTCACCATTTCCTAGCCTGGCTCTTCAGTTGCGTTGACCCTACATGAGCTTTTGTAGGTTGGTTCATAGAGAAGCTGAAACCATCCCATGTTCATTTTGTGTCATTAACCATATCACTTTCCCCCATCAGCAATCAAAATATAAAGTGATCAACAAAGATCAGTGGTGCAATGTGCTAGAGTTCAGCAGAACCATTAGTCTGGACCTCAGCAACTATGATGAAGACGGAGCGTGTGAGTACTGGGTGCTGGGTGGTCCCTCCCAGACTTGGTACATTGCACATCATCCTCCCTGGGAAGAGCCTCCAAGTCACGTGTTTACTTTTACCCCTCTCCTCTCCCCACCACCTCCCTCCCATCCTCCCTCTCCCCTCCCTCCCTTCCAGTTGACCCTAGCGCCCCACGCATGCTCGGTGGGTGCTGTCCCTCCACAATATCTCCAGCCCTCACATTGTTTGTTCTCTCTGTCTCTCCAGGGCCAGTTTTGTTGGACGAGTTTGTGGAATGGTATAAAGACAAACAGATGTCCTAGGACTTTATGCATAGCAGCGAGAGAGTCACTGTTACCACGGTTCCGTCACCCATTAGCCATAAACTGCTGTTTGTATGAAGCGCATGCTGCTTTTCTTGCCCTGTCTGCCTCCCGCGGGAGTGTTTTGGTGTTTGCTATTGAATGGGCTCTGCTTGCTGTGTAGCATTGTTCTCTTGGAGGCTGCTCTGCAGTCCCTTTTCACACTACAGATCCTCGGTGGATTAGCCAACGTCCTCACTGTGATTACGTGTACATTGCTGTTTCAATTTTGTATATGTGTATAAAATGAAAAGCTTCACCTAGAGATTATTTCTGCAAAAATGTATTGTAAAAATAATTTTGTGGCATATTTCTAGTCCCTTTTTTTTTTTTTTCCAAATGAACCAATTATACTTTATTTGGTTTCAAATGTAGCATTTTAGAAAACGTTATAACTGTCCCCATGAGCAAATATTGCCAGAATTAACCTCATTGCTATAGAGGCCATCTTCTGGAAGAAGTAGGAGTCATGACTTACAGTGGCATATGCCAACTATGACTTGGTTTCCTTGACAACTTTGGTGTTTTAAAGTGATGAAAAGTTGTAACTCTTTGAGCACACAGACATATAACATGCTACCAAGCATTCCTAACACAAAGGTATAGGTTTATGGTTTTTTCATTACTTTTTTCTCAATGTTAATACTGTTGGTAGCTTGACCAGAGTTTCAAGTGAACCAATTAAGATTGTTCCTTCTTTGAAATTGCAGCTTAAGTTTCCATAAACCTTTCTCTGTCTCCCCTTTGTGTTCTTCTGGCAGTGTTCGGTCTGCTGAAGCTCTCTGTGCCGCTGTAAGGAAAATGTCCTTTGCCATGCCCATGAGCCTACTGGTTTGCTGGCGGTTTATAACTGCAAAGCACTTTAGCTGTGTCTGGAGTTTTTAGTTACTCTTTCACGGTATCTGTAATCTCCCAGGGTTGTTTTTTGTTTTTGTTGTTTTGTTTTCTGTCTTTGTTTCTTCTGTGCTAGGCATTTCCTGGCAACATGTCCATTGCAGGCAGTGGACCCAAACCACCAGCATTGAGCTAACCCCGTTCACATGGGGACCTTTCCCAGAGGGGCCACTTGTCATTCCCTGAGTCACGTGTTCAGAAGGGTGATAGCCATTATGTGGATAAGGAAACCAGAGCAAACCCACTGGTGTTTCTAGGTTTGTATTTTATGTCGTTTTTTTAAAATTCTTATTTGTTTGCCTTGCCCCTCTTGAGGAAGTATATAGTTAACAGGCTTTTCCCAGTTATTTGGTGCTATGACTCACGCAGTCCCTGAAGTTTGTGAAAACACATCTAAAGATTGAACCCAGTAAAGAGCTCATGGCTTGTTTGCCGGGTGAATGGTGTAGTGGGGTAAGATCTGTGCCTGCCCAGGCAGGTGATGACTGGAAGATGTCGAGATGATTGGCCAAAAAAAAAGTCTTCTGCATTAAATGTGAACCTTCCAATGGCGTGAAATGAGCAAAGCACACAGACCATGCTCCCCTTGACCACACTGTTTTACAGTTTCTTTGCAAAGTGTTGCGGCTTTCATTTTATTTTTTTCCCTGATTGAACCACCAAAGACAGAAATGTTGTATGTATATATCGTGTGCGTGCATATACAAAATCATGGTGTGGTAGAATGCAACTACTTGCCTTTTTCTACCAAATGATGAGGTTTGGTTTGCTGTGAAATAAACCAGAAGTTTAAAAAAAAAAAAACAAAAAACAACAACTCAATATTGCTGTAGCATACTTAACCATCCCTTGTCTGTACTCTCACTTACAAATTAATATCTGAACACAATGTAAGTCTCCTGGGAAACCACAGCTGTTGAGACTGCTATGTGACGGGGGTACCAGTGCATGCAGGTGTGTGGCAGTAGGGACTGGCCAAAGGCAGGCACGGCCCTGTGGAGGATGATTCCTTTTCAGGTGTACCCAAGGTTCAAGAATCATTCTTGACTTGGATCAACTGTTGATTGCCTCAAAATGCAAAGATGGATCCTAGATGGAATTATTTTCAGTGTTGTGTGAGAATCTGGAGAATGTTTTAAACACTAAGCACAGTGAAGCTGGGGGTAAAGGGTTGTTCCCAGGGTGAGAGATCACATTCCATCCACAGTGAACATTTTGAGGATAGAGACTCAAGTAACAACCCTCGTGATGTACGGTATGGAAGTCAGCATTCCGGAGGGATAATCAATATTTAGAACTTCAAATAATCTCTCAACTGCCTTGAGAACTAAACCGCTGTGACTGCTGCTCGCCCTTGGTTTTCTCGACTTTGCGGAGCTGTTTTTCTGGGGAGTCAGACCAAGTCATAAGACACCTTTTCTTGAAGAGTTGCCAAGTTACGCAAGTTGAATGATCACCAAGAGCACTTACGGCCAGCGTTGGAAGAAGTCGGGGGCCTTCGGGTCTCCGGTACCGGAGCTCCATCCGCCTTTCCACTCTTCCCTTGTGTCCCTCTCGCTAGGGAATGCGACTCGTAGCCGTTTACGCCGCACTAGGTAGAAGTCACCCGGCTGGATTTCCCAGGCACCCATGGTTAGCCTTAGGCGCGCCTCTTTTGAAGCATGAACTCTGAGTTCAGTATTTATAAGTCTAACTAGACAAACCTCTAGATTCTGGTCGAGCAGATTTCTGTTGCCTCTGAGTCTCCATCCTAGCCGTACTTTTGAAGTCTATACAGAAAGCTTTAAGAGTTTAGTTTGTGCCATGGTTTTTATTTTTACAACTGCTAAAATACCTCTGTAAGCCTTACCCTTTACCCTTTCATATGCTGTATAAAATTGTATAGAATTCATTGACCAACTGATAGGTCGGGTATCTGTAAATGAGACCAAAATGTGGGTTGCTTTTTTTTTTTTTTTTTCATAAAAATAATTTCGATCGGGCGTTGCTGTGACGTGAACAGTAGCCAGCCTCTAACTGTGAATGCCTTGTGTCGTCAGTATTTGCATCACATTCATAAAAGTGTGCAAGTCCTGTGACTCCCAGCTTAACTAAAATACTGTTATGCCACCAAACTTGGGCACAGCAAACCGGTTTAGGTTCTAATGAATTGGTGTAAAATGATATCCCATCAATAAACAAATATTTGTGTTTGGTTTCAGAACTGGGTTTGGGTTCTTTGTCCTCTTGGTTTCTCTGCCCAAACCATGTTAGGGGGGCTTTAAAGTACTTTTTTTTTTTTTTTAAATCCATTTGCTTTCTCTCAGCCTTTTCTATTTTATAGGTCCAGAGGAAAAATGCACGAGTGATACAGCAAACATGTATATTCCTGTTCCTGAGACATATCTTATGGTATATCCTGTCCCACTCTGTGTGTGTGTGTGTGTGTGTGTGTGTGTGAGAGAGAGAGAGAGAGAGAGAGAGAGAGAGAGAGAGAGAAAGAGAGAGAGAGAGAGAGAGAGAGAGAGAGTTTCCTCTCCCTCCTTCCCTTCCATTCCCTCCCCCCACCTCCTTTCTACCACCACCACCCCAATCCACTCCCCAGAAAGGGGCAGGCCTCCCATGGAAGTCAATAAAGCATGGCATACCAAGTTGAGGCAGGACCAAGCACCCCCCCCCCCCCCCACACACACACACACTTCCAGGCCGAACAAGCTGAGCAAGGCATCCCACCAGAGGGAATAGGTTCCACAAAGCCAGCTCATGCACCAGGGACAGATCTTGGTCCCACTGCTAGGGGCCACAAACAGACCAAGCTACACAACTATCATCCACATGCAGAGGGCTTAGGTCGGTTCCATGCAGACTCAGTGAGCTCCCACGAGCTTGGGTCAGCTGTCTCTGTGGCTTTCTCTATCATGATCTTGGGGACAGAGACGGAGAGTGATGAAAGAGATATCTTGATAGGAAAAGTATTTATCCTGTCAAATTAGTTTCTTTTAATGAGAATGTTTCCACATAGGCCATCTTCAATGTCTTGGCAAGAGCAGTGGAAATACTCTGCCAAACTATGATGGTAAATCAATTGGCTGCAGTCTACTGGTGTGTTTCTAAACATTGAATGCTAATAATAATGGGTATGGGCCAAGAGCTAGGCAGTGATGGCCCTTTTACTACCCCCAAGGGTACCATCCAGGTAAGCTGTTTGTTACCAGCCTGCTTTCCACTCTGTCCTAGACTAAAATGTGAGCTGAGGACAGGCCCTTGATACAGCCTAGAGGACTAGAAAGTGTATGTGGAGGGAAGCAAGTCGGAGTTTGTAGTCTGGCAAAGCACTATCCGCATGGGAAATAATCCAGGAAGAGCTGGATGTAAAGAAAAGCCAAGAAGTGATAGCTTTTGGAGTCTTGTAAACTTCAAGGGGAGAGAGAATAGCGAAGTGGCCGGGAAGCAAGTCCAGCCGCACACTCTCCAAATTGGTGATATGCATGGTTCTTTCTGCTCTCCTTTAGCCCCTAAACTAAGAATCAAGCCAAGAAAGTCTTTTTCTAGACACCCAGGAGAGAAGATGGCAAGTGGGCATACAAAGAAATTTAATCTCAAGTTATCTAGAAGGAGCATGGGTTGGGACCGGCTTTCGGCAGCGGAGAAGTGTGCAGTGTGTTATCTAGCAGTACACCCTTGCACGGTGTGCATCCACGTGGAGAGCTGCGGTACATAAAGTTTTCCAGCAGTGTATTTGGACCAAGGTAAATGGGAAAAAAAATCACCAAGGCCTAGTCAGACCCACTGAGGTGCATTGTAGACAGACAGACAGGGAAGACAGTTGCAAGGTGGTTGTCAAGGACTTCTTTAGGCCAGAAGAGCTGGGGATGGGACACAAGATAAAAATTGAGGCTGGAGATAGAGCTTGGAGGTAGGGTACTTGCCCAGCATGCACAAGGCCTTAGTTTACAGCACCATGCGCGAAATTCATTCTAGAGCAATGGTTCTCACCAGTGGGTCACAACCCCTTTGGCAAACCTGTCTTCAAAAATACTTGCATTATGATTTATAATGGTAGTAAAATTACAGTTATGAAGTAACAACAAAAATAACTTTATGGTTGGGGTCATCACAACATGAACTGAAAGGGTGGCAGCATTCGGAAGATTGAGAACCACTGCTCTAGAGTTTTTATGACTGAGTATGGTAATATGCATGCCTCTAAGCACTTGGGAGGCTGAGGCAGGATTGTCCTGAGTTTTAGGCCAGCCTGAGTTAAAATTTGAGACCCTGTTGAGAAAGCTAAAAAAGAAAAACAGGACTGGAGAGATGGCTCAGCGGTTAAGAGCACCGGCTGCTCTTGTGGAGAACGGGTTCAATTCCCAGCACCCACATGGTGTCTCCCAATCGTCTTTAACACCAGTTATAGGGGATCTGATGTGTTCTGGCCTCCACAGGCACCAGGTCAAGCATGCACGTGGTGCACAAACACTCATACACAGAAAATAATTTGTTAGTGAATTTTTTTTTAAAGAAACAGATGAAGAACATTGGGTCAAACCCAGGTTTACAGAAATGAGGAAAGTTGGCACTGTGCGTGATCTGTTTGTGCCTAACAAAGGTATGGTGCACTCTTCATGGATGCTGTAACGTGTGTGTGCATACATGCACACACACATTACTTCACACTAAACTCTTCTTGTATCTCCAAATCCTTGTATGAAAAGCAACATCTAAACAGAAATTCAAAGTGTTCCAGTTCCGTTAGAAATGACTTGTCTTTGCAGTTAGTTTTGTCAGCCAGAAAGACAACAGATGACCCGTGTGGATGGAAACGACCCCGTCCAAAGCTTGTGAGGCAGAGGACCACCCAAACAAGGGCATGCACGCTACTTTTGGCAGAAAAGTTCCATTTCTTCCTGGTTTGAATTCAGTTCTGGCATTTACTCTCCAATCACTTTAGCAGAAAAGAAGTACGTTTTTAGAAGTCGGGCTATGTAGGCCACGCTGAGAGTTGGAAACTGAAATACAAAAACTGAAAATCATTGGAAAATTGTTAAGAGCACATAAAAGTCCTGTCTCTGAAAGAAATGTGTTTGGTGCTCAAAGAAATTCCTTTGAAGGCACTCTGAAAAAAAAAAAAAGTTGTGTGGTGAGTCTGGGTTGTGAGAAAGTTAGCTCTCCAGGCTCTGGGTATCTCTCCTTTCATTAAACTTTGAAATGGTGACATCTTGGGATTACCCCAATGTGAAGTTCTAGGATTACAAACTTGTGTTCTTCAGAAGTTAGAATGCATTGTGTGAGAAGGAAGCTGCCGCTGTCCCCATTACCCCTGACCTGCGTCCCTAAAGAGTGGGCCAGCTTCCCAAGCCACACTGCCTGTTTTCTTTCCCTCCACTTAGTCACCCATTTGTGTCCCTTGACTTGTGGCGGCTCTTTGAATTCCATCCTGAGAGCGAGGGTTGGGTGCGGCTATAATCCTTTGATAGTCTGAAATCATGACGGAAATAACACACCTCTCCCGGCAGCCTGTGCTGGTGTCTCCGCGCTCACGCTCACGAGCCCTTCGCGTCTGCTCTTCCACCTCAAGGTTGCTTTTCAGGCTCTCGGTGGAACTACCAGACTTCAATGTGTAGTAGGCAGGATCACCATGAGAAATTGCTAAGAGGGTGTCGAAGGGTCCAAAACATAGAAAGTTACAGATTGAGGAATAGGGGGACCTCTGAGTGTGAAGTCTTAAATCAGGAGTTATTAGTTATTTTCTGTTCCTGAGATAAAATATGATGACCAAAAATAACTCATGGACAAAAGAGTTTATTTGGGTTTATGGTTCCAGAGGAATAAGAGTCCATCGTGGCAGGGAGTCATGGCGGTGGGCAGTCACGGTGACCAAAGCAGGAAGCCAAAAGGTCCTATTTCTTTTTTTTTTTTTTTTTTTCGAGACAGGGTTTTTCTGTGTAGCTTTGCGCCTTTCCTGGAGCTCACTTGGTAGCCCAGGCTGGCCTCGAACTCACAGAGATCCGCCTGCCTCTGCCTCCCGAGTGCTGGGATTAAAGGCGTGCGCCACCAACGCCCGGCCAAAAGGTCCTATTTCTAACTACAAAAAATGAACCAGAACTGGAAGTAGGGTGAGGTTATATGATCTCAATCTCCCCCCACCCCCCACCAGGTGATGTACTTACTCAAGCAAGGTCACACAATCTAACCCTCCCCAAACAGCACCTCAACTGGAAACAAGTGTTCAAATGTCTGAGACCAGGGGACATTTCTCACTCAGACCACCTCAGTGGGCGCGAGCCACGAGCCCCACAGTAGACCAGAAGGACGCTGACTCAGCTCACCTGAGACATCCTGCTGTTAGGTAGAGGGATAAGTGGAGAGTGCATATAGAGTCCCCTCGGAGGTCATACGAGCACGTGTGGGTCTAGCTTTGCTAGTTAGTCTGCAGCCTGGAAGTCTGCAAGCTGTGAGTTCACAGACGTAGTTGAATCTAGTTGGTGGCCTCCTGACTCAATGGCTGGCTTTAAAAGAGAAGCCGGTCGGGCAGACAATAAATACTCCTTCAATGGTCTCTTACTACCCTGTAACGTTTTAGGGAGTATATAGAGAAAATGATGTTAAGAGGGTAATATATTTAGTTTTTGGTTTTAATACATGGTTTCTGAATTAACTCTCCCCAAGGCAGGCCCTACAAGCTAGAATATCTCTTAAGTTAAGTTATGGAAGTGCACCCTCCCCTGCACGCTCTGTCTTGGGTTAGCCATGTTATTCCACTTAACTCTCTTGGTCTGATAGCCATAGACCTATTCCCTTTAGAGCGGTGTTTCCCCACAACCTGGAGAGAAGAATGCCGTCCCAGAGACCAAGAAGAATCTGGACAGGCCTTGCTGTGTTTCAACCCAACCCACTAATGCTAGGCCATACACTTCTTCCCCGGTCACATTTCAGTGCGGTTCCTCGTGCCTCATTTATGCCCAGCAAATCCAAAGGACAGGAGCTTCGTGCCACCGGAACATACAGCAGGTGCTGGGGTGTGGTGGTCCCAGAGAGGTCTGGGAGCCCCATACCTGTGCCATTTCATTTGTGTCCTTTGTAGTATCGTTTATACTACACTGGTAAATAATGTGTCCCCGAGTTCTGTGAACTTACACAAATTAACTCACAGAGCAGGTGTGGAAACCCATTTAACAGCCAGCCAATGAAAAGCAGCAGTAAAACAGCCGGGGCCCATGACGGACATTTGGGAGTCAAGGAGAGAATCCTGGGGACTGAGTCTCAGCTGCAGGATCTCATGCTGTCTCTAGGAAATCGTGTCAAATTGAACTACAAGACATCTAGCTGGTGTTTGCTGCCTGCAGTCATCTGTGCTGTGAGGATATGTTAGAAAAAAAAAAATGACTCCTCTTCCAACACAGAATCTAACCTTAACTTAATTTTAAAGTTAAGCCCTTTGAACCATTGGGAAGCTGAGATTTCTCTCCCTTCCTGTTTGGTGGGTAAGTTAAAGAAACCACAGACATCTGTCAGGAGGGTTGGGGTGAGTAATCTCTGGGCTGCTTGGTTCATTTAAGGATCTTACATGCCGTTTACAGGAGTCCCCACTTTCTTATGTCAAGCTTTCTTATCCACTCTTCCTTCCATCCCTGAATTTTCCAGAATATCATATAAATGGAATCCTATAGTAACAACTCTCCTTGGTACATACCATGACTTAAATACTAGATATAAAATTAGTATGTGCTGTGGTGTAAACTTTGTGTTTGTTACAAAGTAAGAGACTAAGAAAAGGAAGAAATGGGAAGAGGGGAGGAAGGAGAGGAGGGGGGAGGGAGGGAGGGAGGGAGAGAGAGAGAGAGAGAGAGAGAGAGAGAGAGAGAGAGAGAGAGAGAGAGAGAGAGAGAGAAGAGTTTAATTTAGTAGCTGCCCCCAAATTTGAATGTTGGAATCCCAACTCCGAGTATGAAGGCATTAGGAGGTAAGTGGGTCTTGAAAGGATTAGCATCTTTATAAGAAAAACTCCGAAGAGTTTTCTTTCTGCCATCAGAGAGACCAAGGAGAAGTTGGCAGAGTGCAGTCTGGAAAAGGGCGCTCCGCAGAATCTGACTGTGCTGGTGCTCTGACCTTGGACTTGCAGTCTCCAGAGCGGTGAGAAGGGCATTTTATTGCTTATAAGGCACCGTTCTGTTGTTCTTTGCTATAGAAGCCTTCATTGATAAGACTGGCATGTAGCACACATTTGTGACAGGGAGGAGGAAGTGCTCTCGACAATTACAGCCCTCATGTCCGTAACTGGCCGTGTGGTCACGCCTGACGTGGATATCTGCCTCTTCCTGGTACCCCTTCTGCATTCCCTTTGCCTTCAGCAAGCATGTCCGCTGGTCATAGTTACTGACCTGGTGGAGTGATCCAGACCCTCATCCCAGAAGCATTTCCACATTAATAGGCTTTCCTGGATTGGGCTATCATAGTTTCCTTCTTTCTTCCTTTTTAAAATTTTTATTTTATTTTATTTTGAGGCAGGGTCTCACGTAGCCTACCTTTGGCCTCAAACTCACTGTGTGGTAGAAGAGGGCTTTGAACTTGTGACCCTTCTGCTGCCTCCAGTTCTCAAGTGCTGTCGTTACAGGTGTGTACCATTGTGCTCAATGTATGTTGTGCTGGGGATTGAACCCAGGGCTTTGTGCATACTAGGCAAGACTCTTCTAAGCGAGGTACAGCCCCGGATCCTTTCTCATGAGACAGAATGCCTAAAGGATCCCCTGTCTTCTAGACAGACTTTCCTTGCCTCTGCTGTGGAGATTTTCTTTGTGTACTTACAGAATGCCTCACACACCAGCCATGGCGCATGCACAGCATTGCTTGCAAGCAAGAAACTCACCTCACAGCAAAATAAGTGGGCCAAGCCAGGGACCGTGCTCATTGAATTTGCTGAATGTGTTCCCACCATTGAGAAGAGATGAGTGCAGTTTCTCCTTGGCAGGACCGGTGACCCTAACCACCTGTAATCCCTTTTGTCAATTCACAGGTGTGAGAGTTCCAAAATGGCCAGCAGCAGTCTGAACTTCCAGCTCAATGCCACCATTGTTCTGCCTCCCGGTAGAAACATTTTCCCTTTTGGCATCAAGATTTCTTGGCCAGCAGACCAAAGGCCACAGACAGAAGAAGCAAGTTTTGCAAGTGAGTCACCCCAGGTTATAGTGAACGGTGCCACTCCCTTCCCCAACCCTTGACTCCTGGACCCGTGAAGCCTGACTTTCAGAAAACAGCACTGCTGATTCAGAGCATGTACAACCTCGTGGAGAACCTTGTCCCAGCTCGGCAAAGTATTGTTCTCTCATGAGTTCTCAAAGGGTGGCTCCGTGGTTCTATTGTGCCAGCTTTAGGATGGTGGGAAAACAGTTGGTAAATTCCATGAGCATGGCCCGTGGCTGCACTTGTTTTGCTGTGAGGTGAGTTTCTGGATTGCATGCCACTGCCGGTGAGTGAGGCATTCTGTAAGTTCACGAATGGGAGTTCGGGTGAACGCACTGCATGTGGGGAAGGCAAATGCATATCCAGAGTCAAGTGTCTGTTCTGATAGAACAAAAAGTTGTCCTGTCCACGATGGAAGCTGCCCGGTGTAATCCACCTGTCGTGAGAGAGCTCACTAATCGCCCCAAAGGAATGGCTCTTCCTGATGTTCAGTGCTGGCCGTGGTTGCTAAGCCCGCGTATAATTGCCACCTCGGCCACCACAGTCATTTGTTCATCGACCAATTTGACAGTGATGGGACTGGCTTTAAGCTGACGGGTATCCACGGGGAAGATCAGCTATCCACCTGAGTTGTCAAACCTTCCTCTGCTAAGATCACCTTTAGTGAGCATTCATCCAGGATGTACATAAGATGGGTTTGCCCACCCATTTCTTTGTCTCCAATTTTATAATCTTGTTTTTCTCAAGTCTCTGATCATCCAGCCAAGTTATTAGTTATCCTTCATGTAACTACATGTCTGGTAATTCTCCTTTTTGAAGAGCTGGGAGGATTTCCTTTTACCACTGTCATTCAGAGATGTCCCAGGAGGGCCATGGGGCCGCAGCTGCCTTCTTTAAGTGGGCCTTACACGTTACAAAGCACCATTTATAAAGAAGACCTGAATTTCTGTTCCATTGTCAGGAGATAGCAGGGGAATTCCATGTGGCCCTGGGACAACTGGGAGAGAGGAAGCAGCATAGCAAGAGAGACCCATGGACATTTGGGCCATTTCTTCATATGGTTTCCGTGTGTCTTCAAGGCCTGCTCGGGCTTGATCTCATACATTCCACTTCTGTTTGATGATGAAGTACTGGAGCATGCTCAACTTTATGGTCTGGAGGATCAGCCAACACCCAGTTCATGGCGGGCAGTTCAGGTCTTACAGTAACTTAATGCCCGTAGTTAAACACTCAGTATTTACTCAGGCCCAATGATTGTTCAAGAGGTGTTTCATAAGGTGTTACCTGTAGAAGACAGCAGGGTCTTGCTGCAAAATCCCAAAGGCCTATGCTGACTCCCAAATAGGACTTGGCAAGGCTCTAAAGAACATTCTTGTCTGCCACTGGCACACGAATAGTATATTTTTTGATGAATGTATGAAGGTTCTCTAGAGGAACAAAACTGATAGAATGAATACACACACACACACACACACACACACACACACACACACACAGGCTGCCACTAGAAGGTGTGGTCAGATTTAAGGAGGATCTTCCTACCTCAGAAGGTCCAGATCTTCTCACTTCAAATAATTTAATTATTAAAAAAAAAACAACCCTCACAGGTGTACCCAGCTGCTTGAGTTTTGGTTAATTCCAGATGCAGTCGAGTTGACAACCAGGACTGGCCATCACACAGGGTCACAAGAAGTCCAAGAAGCATGTACAATGTCCTGGACCCATTACAGACAGCCTCTTCTTGTGTTCTAGACCTCACTCAACACTAACAGCTTTGTGTCACCTGGCAAGTCAACAAGAATGATATACCCGATGAAGAATGGTTTCCTTCACCAGTCCAATGTGGGTCCTCTGAGAGAGCCCCACATAGGAAGTACCAGATGCAGCAACTTATCTTCAGCCACAGAGGGGCATCTCAACAAGGTCTACACCACTGGAGCCCTCAAAATTTCATGTGTGGGAGAAAGTTTGTTGGGTTTGGTTTGTAACTTCTGACACACAAGTGTGTTTCCAACGGAGTTGTTACAACCTCTCTCTCTCTCTCTCTCTCTCTCTCTCTCTCTCTCTCTCTCTCTCTCTCTCTCTCTCTCTCTCTGTGTGTGTATACACATGTGTGCACTTGCACGCAAGTGTGTATGGTATACTCACATATGCACATGCAAGTGCCAGAGGACTTTGAGTATCATTCTCTGTTGTTCTACACCTTATTTTTTTGAGACAGGTTCCCTCACTGACCCTGAAGCTTGTCATTTTAGTTAGGCTGGCCAGAAAGTTGCCAGGACCCATCTGTCTCTGCCCTCTAACACTAGATTTACAGGCATATGTGGCCATGCCCAGCTTTTATATGGATGCTGGAGATTTGAACTTGGGTCTTCTTACTTTTACAGCCAACACTGTTGTCCACTGAGCCATTTCTCCAGCTTCCCATTAAAATATTTTGCGCCGGGCAGTGGTGGTGCACACCTTTCATCCCAGTGCTTGGGAGGTGGAGGCAGGCAGATCCCTGAGTTTGGGCCCAGCCTGGTCCACAGAGCGAATTCCAGGACAGCCAAGGCTGCACAGAGAAACCCTGTCAAGAATTGCTTACTGTGTCCAGCCAGCATGATGTCATCAGTGTATCGGATCAAAGTGATCTTATTGGGAAGAAAGGTGGTCCAGGTCCCCATTAACCATTTCATGACACAGGGCTGGAGTTGGGTAGTGAAGGTGTTGCTGGCCTTGCCAGGTTAAGTACACTGCTTTCTTGTGCATCTCTTTGTCAGGGATGAGGAAAGACATCTGTTGGGTCAAGACACTCATATCAGCTCCCAGGGGATGAGTTCAATGGCTCAGACAGTGAAGCCATGTCTGAATCAGCAGCTGCAACTGGAGTTACTGCCTGGTTAAGCTTATGATAATACACTGTCATTCGCCAAGACCCATGGACCACTTAACCTCTCACTGGTGAGCCACAGTGATGCAGGATTCTCCTGGGATCCCTGTCAGCTCAGAGCCAATGTCCTGCGGTTTGCCAAAGCTTTAATCATTTCCCTTTCCCCACAGCACAGTTATCCTTGTAAAGATTGTAGAACTGCTTTGGGGAAGTGAGGAATATATTTGGGGCAGTTTACTGGGGTCCTCAAGAGAACCTAGAATCTCCTTCATTTGAGGGGTTTGCAGTCTGTAAACTGGCGCAAGTCTGGAAGTTGACCAGTGGCTATGATAATGACTTTTACAATTTATGTTAGACCTCCACTCACTCACCCCAGAACTTTTTTGCTTGCATAGAATAACCAAGGATTTAGCCAGGTTTCCTAACTTTTTCATTTCTGGGCTTATGATCATCTAGCCAGTTCCAGGTCAACATGGGAAGACTCTTGTGACTGTTGCTCGGCCTTATCAACTATGGTGATCATGCCCTCCTGCCTCACGCCCAACCTTCACCTCTGCCACCATGGAAACTGGGAAAAACATCACAAAGACCATCTGTGTTTCAGGACTCTGACGCCAAGACGCCAAAGCTACTCTTATTAATTTGGAATAAACATCATCAATGGAGGTCATATTCTTCTACAGATATAGTAAGTTATCTTTGGGAATGGGGTGCTAAGGTAGAAGAGTACTGTATAGTCACACAGCTAAAGAGAACTGATGCCATGATGCAACCAGGTTCCTTTTTTGGGTCATCTTAATGGCTGGATCGACACCTGGACTATAGGGAGAGCTTGATGTGATTTGTGTCGAATGAAAATGCAGAAAACTAAGAAATTAAGTAGGTAGGAAACAAGCACCCCTGTAGAGGCAGTGTGTGGATGGAAGGGGGAAGATGTTGGGGGGAAATGCAGCGAGGTTCCAATGGCCTTTTCTGTGGTGGTATTGTGTTCCCCAAAATATTGTGTACCTTAATAAACTTATCTGGGGTCAGAGACGGAATAGCCACAATATGAAACAGAGGTTAGGCAGTGGTAGCATACGCCTTTAATCCTAGCATTCCAGAAGCAGAAATTCATGTGTTCAAGGATACACCCAAGCATGGTGACCCACGCCTTTAATCCCAGAAAGCATGCCTTTAATCCCAGGGAGTGGTGGTAGAAAGCAGAAAGGTATATAAGGCGTGAGGACCAGAAACTAGAGGCATTTGCCCTGGAGAGGCATTTGGCCTGGAGAAGCATTTGGCCTGGTTAAGCATTCAGGCTTCTAGCAGCAGTTCAGCTGAGACCCATTTTGGATGAGGACTGAGAGGCTTCCAGTCTGAGGAAGCAAGACCAGCTGAGGATCCGGTGAGGTGAGATAGCTGTGGCTTATTCTGTCTCTCTGACCTTCCAGTGTTCACCCCAATACCTGGCTCAAGTTTGATTTTATTAATAATACTCTCTAAGATTCCGGCTACACTTTTCAGCATCAGCAGAGACATGGCCGAGTATTTAAGAAAGACAGGAAACAAAGGGAAGCTTGTCCAGTTCATCAATGTGCAGCTCCCTCCTCCCTAAACCAGGTTCTGTGGACTAGCTGGATGGAAACTTCAGAAGATGGGAAGCTATACTTCAAGTGTTTATAAAGTGGATGGGTTGGTTGGAAAGTGTTCTCTAAAGGTTCCCAAAAGAAGTCTAGTGGTGGCTGGTAACCACTGCCACTCTGCAAATGGTTTCATGATTGATGAGAAATCTCAACACTTCACATAAGAGCAGAGGAACATGAAAAGCTCAGCCATTGTCTGGGTTTTGGGATTGAGACCAACCAAAAATGATGCTTTGTGGGTTGGCTATAATTATACTTTGAATACAGAACATCTCCACAGATCCCTAGATCTTGGTGGCATTTTAAAAGTCGTGGAACCTTTAGGAGGAGGGCTCTTGTTGGTGGGAATAGGTCACTAATAGCAGGCCTTTGAAGAGTAGATCCACCCCTGTGTCAGGGCCTGTGTTCTCTGAGTTTTGTCTGCTGTCATGGGAACCAGTCTCTGCCACACACTCCTGCCACCACCAGTAAGGGGCTTGTTCTGCCTTTCCTGCAGAGCAAGGAATGGAATCTCTGAAATTGTGAGCCAAAAATGAACCTTTCTTTAATTACGCTGTTTCTGTCAAGTATTTGGTCACAGAGACACTAAAGTAACTACTGTTCTATTACTGTGGAGAGAGATCACGACCAAGGCAATTCTCATAAAAGAAAACATTTAACTGAGAGCTTACTTACAGTGTCAGAGACTTAGTCCGTGATCATCATAGCAGGAAGCAGATAGGCAGGGTGCTAGAGCAGTAGCTGAGAGCTTTATATCTTGATCTGCATGCAGGAGAGAGGGGAGGGGCCTGGTGTGGGCTTTTGAAACCTCTAGCTACACACCTCCTCCAGCAAGGCCACACCTCCTCCAGCAAGGCCACACCTCCTCCAGCAAGGCCACACCTCCCAATCTTTCCCAACAGTTCATCAACTGGGAACTAATTAAGCATGCAAATATGGGGGCGATTTATTCACACTATCATGCCTATAAAAAAGAGCATGAGAAGTCAGAATGTCTTCAGTCACGTAAGAGCCACATGGTGATGGTGAGTAAGTTTCACTCAGGACTTCTGAAGTTCAGCCAGTACTGTTCTTGCTGTGCAAGCATGGGCTGCTGAGTTCGATCATTAGCACCTATGTCAGAAGCCAGGCGTAGAGATGAACTTCAGCAATGCCGGTGCCCGGGGAGGCAGAGACAGATGGCTAGACAGCCTAGATGAGTCAGCGAGTGCCAGCTTCAGCAAGTAATGCTGTCTCAAAAACAAATAAGGTGGAGAGAGATCTAGAAAGACCATCTGAACTGGATCTCTGGCCTCCACACATGTGCACACATGAGTGTATACATATACACACAGATACTATATTATATATGGGTATATAATATATTCAACCATAGAAAACCTTTAAATCAGGTGGACCTTCCCACTCTCAGTGGTTGCAGAGTCCTCTCTTTGCAAAGCACTTTTCTTTTCAAGACATTGACTAGGGGCTGGGTCGATGGCTAAGTAAGTAAGAGCACTTGCTGTGCAAGTGTGCGGAACAGAGTTCAAATCCTAGTATCTATGCAAAAAAAAAAAAAAAAAAAGCTGTGCACGCCTCAGAGAGGGGGATGCAGAGACAGCAGTATCCTGGGAGCTTGGCCCAGCCAGCCTGGCTCAAACAGTGGGCTCCAAGTTTAGTGAGCCTCTCTCAAAGGAATAGGGTGGAGAGTGATAGGACGTGCAACATCCTCCTCTTGCTTTTATAGACACACACAGAGACACACACACAAACATACATAGACACAGACACACAGAGATACAGATACACACACACACACATACACAGAGACACAGACATAGACACACACAGACACACATAGACACAGATACATAGACAGATGCAGATAGACAGACAGACACACACATGTATACACATAGACACAGATAGACTCAGACAGACACACATACATAGACAGATACACAGACAGACACAGACAGACAGACATAGACACAGACACAGATAGATAGATAGACAGACAGACAGACAGACAGACACACACACACATGCACACAGAATCCTGCATAAGTTGGGAAGAGAGAGAAGTTGCACTATCAGACTTTTCTCTGTGCAACTCCCCACACAGTTTCTTTTGGTCTGAGCTTTTATTGATCCATATATTTGGGCATGTGAGGTTAACGACGGTTTGCTTTTCACTCCTGTTTCTCTTGTGAGGCACTGGGCCAGTGCAGGAATGTGGGAACTAGTGACAGAGATCTGGACACTTTCTCCCAATCTAAGACATCAAGAACATTCTTCATCCCCAGAGCTTCCCATCCACTTGGTTGGTTCACCCTCCGGTAGGTGAGAGCTAATGACGTCTTCAAATGGTTGTCTAAGAAACCGAACGGAAGGTGCCTGAGGAGTTTGCTAGGCGACGGAATGTCACCAGGTGATTTTGACTCCTTTCTTTGTGTGATCCTGTACTTGTGGAAATGTTTGCTTAGAGAAAGTTCTGTGAGAGAAGACATCCATAAGCGTGACCTGGCTCAGGCTGCTCGTGGTGCCAGGCTGGCTGAGAACTCCGCTTCCAACCCAGGTAACAGTTG
>CABHPR010157382.1:5062-46220 GCA_902168415.1 Peromyscus melanophrys | reverse complement strand
TGCTAAACTAAAAATAAGTTAATTTTAAAATTTAAAAAATAAAAGATGAAGGGTCACTACATTGAAAACCATTGCATTTTAAACATGGAGACAAAAAGTAGATGGCTGATTGTGGGAGCCCACAGTGACTCCAGTTTGTGGCTTGATTCCATCTTGACTCAAGGTCAGAGAGTTCAAGCTTATCTTAGCTCTTCTAGGCTGAATAAAAGGATGATTGGCCAAAGACATGGCTACGAGATGTCTTAAGAATTAAGGAGGTGTTTGTGCTTGTTTGTTTCTTGAATCATGGTGGCCTTGAGAGGGAGAGGTCTTTTGCCCTCCCCTTGCTTTGAGTATAAAAAGGCCATAAGGAATAAATTGGGGCTGGCGCAGTATTGACTGATAGCTCTCCTGAACATATTCTGTGTCTCTGTCTCTGTTTTTCCTCGCTGTTTTTTCTCAGTCCTCACTCCCCTATTCAGGACTGTTCAACAAGTTGGGTGGAACACAACAGCTGATTCCAAGGGGGACCACAAAGACCTAAAAATGTTTAATAAGTAAAGTACTTAAATTGGGAAGATGAGAACATTTTGCCAATGGGTGGTGACAACATCGGAACAATAATTTGAGTATATTTAATGAAATTATGCAATTAAAAATAGCTAGTATGGAAATGTTTATGTTGTGTATGTTTCATTGCAAGATTTTAATTTCAATTTTACTGGCAAAGCAATGCAACTTAAATAGATGAGATGGCTAAAACCCAGAAATATATTCATCTTAATGTCCTATAAAACAAAAAAAAGTGAGGTTATATAGAAATGGAAATAGAGTCTATAAGGAGATACTGATAGTAATTCACATTTTCTGGCATTGAGAATGTGGAAAAGTTCATATGCATAGATAAATACATGTCATAGCAAGCTATCTCTTTCACTTATGCTATATGAAGAAGGTGTTTTTCCTTGGATATGAATCACGCAAACCATGTAATGGGAGGGACATTATGCTGGTACATGAAAAAGAACTCTGCCAAGAATACAGTCATAAAAAGTGCCTTCCACAGAAAAAATTTCAAAAGAAGCTCATTCTTTGAAGCTGTAGCTCAAAACACATGGCAGAGAATTAGCAGAATCAAGTCAGACTATGTGTTTGGTGACTTATACATCTCTTATAAATCTCCTTTAGTATGTAACATCTTCACAGCCTGACAATGGCCTATTCATGTTCACTTTTATTTAAATGGTGTTTTAATCAAACTTGAAAATAACACGATATTTTTAGAAACTTCATATTAATGCTCACTTAGGGAAAATACTTTAAAATAAATTCAAGTAAAATATTTGTTCCAATTTTTTAAGTGTTGAAGGTATACATGATGAGAAGTGTAGAGTGTTGAATTTAGCATAAATAGCCAAGAAAATCTAAAGAGAATACTCTTCTCTAAATTATGTAGTTATCTTTTATTTATTCACTGTAACTTGTCACTTTGCTGAGCATGTTTTAAAGGAAATTAGCAGCAGATGAAGCTGGATTTTAGAGTTTAAGGTCACAAAGTAAACAGGTGCTAAGATAAAAAATTGTTTCCATTCATGATTGCTGGTATGCTTTAGAAATGTTTTTAGCTCTTCTGCTCAGAACTACCAGTGACTGGGATATTAGTAAGGATGTGGCTTCCCACTAAGGGATGACTTAATTAGTTCCACTATGTATTGTATCAAAGGTCTAGAAAGAAATATCCTTTTTTCTAATATGGTGGATAAGAGTTGTCTCTATAAACACTTTAAATGTATTTCCTTGTTGGAAGCATGGTGTGAACTTCAGAAACACTGCTCATCATTGAGTAAGACCTCTGCAGGCAAGCTCTTTAAGAAATAATGTCAGACTTTCTTCTTGGATGATACTGAGTTCTGGAATTAATTACAGAGAATATTATGAGGACACTTGCTGGGCCTTTAGGAAACTCATTTCTGCAGTCCGACAAGTCAAAATCCAGACCAAGTCTGATATTTCCTGCCACTACATGAATGATGCACTACGCCGTAATTATCCATATATATTTACCACTTACTTATACTTTGTCTGCCTTTCAACAATCAATAAGTATATATATATATATATATATATACTTTAACTCAAGATTTTTATTTCTCCTGGAACAAAGAAGAGTGGAAATGGAGGCTTGACTGATTTTTACTGTAAAAATTCTAAACTACAGAATCCAAAATTTTCATTTTTATATGAATCTGGTAACTATCATATATGTACTTTAGGAAACACTCAGATTAATTTTAACATTGAATAAATGTAAAATTGGCAATGTTATCTCTGTATTTTATTGTTAGACAACTGGTAAACGTCTTCCAAGCATCAGAAGCATGCTGTTACATGCCATATATGAGTATTGCACATCAAATCTTTCATAGAAGAAGACATTCTTACAAAAAATCAAACACATATCAAAATTCTTATGAAAAAAATTCCAATGGAATAATCAGGCTTTTTTATTATTATTCAACTGAAAAGATACAACAACCACATGAGGGTCCATGTTGATTTTTGTTTATAATACTTTTCTCATTCAGAGAATATCAGGACCACAAAAAGCAGAAAATAAACTAATGCAAGTAGTTTAGAAAACAGGTTTGTTACTGTGTCCTAATTTAATTTCACTGCTGTGATAAAATACCCTGGCCAAAGGCAACTTTGAGGAGTGTTGTGAGCATGTGATGCCAGGAACATAGATGACCGTGTTTATGTCTTCCCACAATGTCAGAATTGATTGAATGACAATAAACTCACAAGGTTCAGTGGTTTCATGACAGCAGTTGGCCATATAATCTATGTAACTTGACAACTTGACCAAGGTGATGAAGGTTTTGTTCAATCTTAGTTATCTATATTAACTTTCATAGTACACATCACTCAGGCACACAGTAAATATATCACTCTATCTACCAGCATATGTGGTTTACAGAATAAATACAAGTTAAAGAGGCTGCAACCAAATTCAAATAATTTCAGAAGTGAGCAGAGAATCTGTATTGATGATAATATAACAAATCAGACCAGGGCTGTGAGGGAGTCATTGCTAGACCTACTGAAGTAAGGCTTTGAGAGTGAAGTGGTAGAGTTCATCTACAAAGTGAAAAGTTGGAATAAGATCTGAGAGCAGAAATGGCAGGTTTGGGTACAGATCCAAACAGCCAAGAATAGGTGAACAGACAGGAAGTTAAGTAGGCTGCATCAGCAACATGGTACCAAGTCAAGTCAAAATTCCAGGTACTTGGAGGGTCTTCTGATTGTTAGTCCTTGAAGCACATACTGTATATTCAGTGATATGTTGGTATGGAAACACATCATCATCATATCATCTGTCCATCACTTCCTGGAGGCCAGATAAGGATTATATACTTTCGTTGGTTTGGTTTGTCTAATAGGTTCTTGAGTATGATTGTTGTGACATGATTTTAACATATACATGTGTGCCTACAGCATCAATTTATCACCAATAAACTTATAGAATGGCTTCTTTTCTATTACCAGGAATAAGTCATTTGTGTCCATGGGTGGTGCAAAACAGATGTTACAGCTTCTTGGTCCCCTCAGGGCTATAGTTCTACCCTTCACTTTCAAAATGAAGCAAAATCTGAGTCTCCTAGGGCAATGTACAGCTTGAAAAACCACTTTTTATACAATATGCTGTAACTTAAAGTAGAGCATACCTTGATCTCAAAAGGGAGAAAGGTTTTATATATATATACTTCACCACAGCGAGTAGCATGAAGCAGCTAGTCATATCATGTCCTTGGTCAAGAGTAAATGGAATAGGCCTATACCCACTTCTTTGTTTGATATTCAGTTTCTCCATTATTATACATATAACAATACCACCCACATTCAGGATGGATCTTCTCATCAATTAGAGCAATCAAGTTATTCTCCAACAAATATATCCAACGGACCAAACTATAAACAGTCTCTTATTCAGGTTCTCTACCCATGTGATTCCAGGTTCTGGCAAGTTGATTTTTTTCAAATTTTAGTTAATATATAATTTTATTATTTCATCTTTTAAACCCAGTGTCCTCACCCTCCAAGCCCCCAACCTCCCAATGACCTCCTCTTAATCCCTCTCAAAGTCATGGCCTCCTTTTCTATCATTATTGTTTTGCACATGAGTATGTATGTATGCATGCACACACACATACAAATGCATAAATATCTAAATACAGCATGCTGAGTGCATTTAGAATTGCTTCTATGTACAGATTTCAAAAATGATTGACTATTGGGTATTGGATACCCAATTAGGATATCTAACTGGGAAAGACTACTAACTCATTAGTGGGAAAGACTAATTGTCCTCTCCGCACTCATTAGTTACCTGTATTTCTTTGTATAGGGGTGGGCACCATGGGTCAAGTTAAAATTTAGAATTAACTGCTGTATACAGTTTGGGCTGTTTTGTTCCAGTATCACAGAATAACTGATGCTGGGTAATTGACACTGAACAAAATACACTGTTGCACAATTCTAGAGACTGGGATTCCAGCATTAAGGAACTAAAGCATATGAGGGAGGACCTTCTTGCCAAATCATAATATGGTATATGGCATATATGGCCTCTTAGGGAGAAATGAATAGAGAAAAAGGCATATAGACAGAAGTATTTTTTTCTGTAGGGAACTATCTCCTCTGATGCTATCACCAATCCCTGTTTAAAAGCAAAACCCTCTGGTTGAATTATCAATTAATATTATTTTAATGACAATTAAATTTTAATGTGAATATGGGAGGAAACAAAAAGCATAGTATTTGACAAGCTGTAAGTGTAATGAAGTTGATCAGTACCATCATTTTAAGATTTTAATCCATTTTATTATATTTCTATATTTGAGGAAAATTTTTGTTTCATAGTCTTGAGCTTACAACTCACCTGCATCATCTTCCACAGTGCTAGGAATATATCTGTGAACCACTTTAGGTAGATTAATTAATATTGCTGATGATGATAACAATTATATTGTTTTCATACATATCCTTGAATTGAGTCTCTGATATCATCACAAAATGAAGAGTACATCTGGTTTTCCATGTTTCATTTCCTACTTTTAAAATTAAGTGTATAACTAATAGCAGAGGAAAATATTTAAATTTAATTTTAATGATAGACCATACACATAAGACAGAAATATAGAACAGAAGCATGCATTTGCAAAATTTTAATTTTTTTTTTTTTTTGGTTTTTTGAGACAGGGTTTCTCTGTGTAGCTTTGTGTCTTTCCTGGAACTCGCTTGGGAGACCAGGCTGGCCTTGAACTCACAGAGATTCGCCTGCCTCTGCCTCCCGAGTGCTGGGATTAAAGGCGTGCGCCACCACCGCCCGGCAAAATTTTAATTTTGAGTTAAAGATTCTTAGGAAAATCACCTCAGCCTAAACATAATTCACTGTGTGATTAATTACTGGTCATCCCTGGTACACAAAGAAATTCAAGCCTCAGTATACACTTTGAACATACCCCTCCCCCCAAAAAACACCAAACAAAACTATTAAGATAAATTAAACAAGATTCATTTCAATAGAAAGATATTCCATGCATATGGATTGGAGGAGCCAGAGTTACCAATTTACAATGAGGCAGAAAAATGATTTATAGATTTAGTGAAAATCCCCTTAAATTTTTGAGATCTTGATAGGGAAATTTTAACAAATGTTTCAAGAAAAGCACCAATTACCCAGAATAAACAAAGTGCATAGTTGGAAGATTTAAATTTCCCAACTTGAAAGCTGATTCTAAATCTATGCAATTAGGATAAGGGGCTGTTGGCATAAGGACATGCATGGTAAATGAAGAAGCCTGAAAACCTAGTGACAGTTGCTTTGATGGTAAATCAATACTGAACAAAAATGTCAAGGTAATTCCAAACAATAGATCATAGTATTTTCAATCAGAAGACTTACTTACCCTTCTGATTTCTAAACTTGTTTCAAAGGATGTTTACACAAAATTATTTCATAAAAATTAATTGGATGCATTGGGGAATAAATATAATAGAGAGCTAGAAGTGAGCCACCCAATCTGTGCTCTTGGATTCTGCCTTTGGTCCTTGGCATGAGCAATGAATGTTACTAACTGTTGAGCCATCTCTTCTGCACCCTAGGGCATTGCTTAAATAAGATAATTTTTCAATGTGAAACAAAGCATGATGCATGAAATAAATTCTAAAGTAATGTTCCATTCATTTAAAGGTTAAAACATAATTAAATGTATTCAAGCTAATGAGAGTAAGATCTGTCCTGTTTGTGTTTGTTTTATTGAAAATAGATTCTTCTCCTATACAATACTTCTCAATCAGCTACCTCTCCCTCCACTCCTCGTAGCTCCCTGCCACCTCCTCTCTCCCCAAGATGAATTGCTCCTCCATTTCCTTTTCAGATAAGAGCAGACCTTCAAGAGATGATAATCAAACAGGACAAAACAAAATACAATAAGACACGGTGAAAGCATTCCTATCAAAGCTAGTTAAGACAACCCAGTAGAAGGAAAAGAGTCTCAAGAGCAGGCAAAAGAGTAAGAGACATACCTGCTCCTTCTGTTAGGAGTCCCACAAGAACACCAAGTTAATGCAAGAACATATATAATAAGAACCTGGTGCAGACACATGCAGGCCCTGCACTTGCCGTTTCAGTCTCTGTGAGCCAGTGTGAGCCCTGATTTGTTTATTCAGTGGGCCACGTTCTCCTGTTATGTTCCATGCCCTCTGATTCCTATAGTCCTCCTGCCTTCTCTTCCACAAGCATCCCTGATCTCCTAGGAGAGGGAACTGGAGACCTCCAATTTAGACTCTCTCTCCACATAATGTCTGCCTGTGAGTCTCTGCACCAGCTCTGATCTGTTGCTGGAGGAAAACTCTCTGATGATTGGACAAGGCACTGATCTGTGAATATAGCAGAATACCAGTAGGGGGTCATTTCATTGATTTTTTTCTTTTGTCAGTCATGTTTTGTTCTACCCTAGGTCTCTGGGCAATCCAGTCTCTGGTTCCTGGGCATTCAGCAGTGTAGGACATGAGCTCACACTCATGGACCTCAAGTTAAACCAAACATTTTTTGGCCACTCCCATTTGTTCCATACCACCATTGTGCCATCATATCTTGAAAGTAAGACAGATTGAAGGTTTAAGGTTTTGTGGCTTGATTGGTATCCAGGTTTCATTTTCTGTAGCCTTATGGTGCCAATGACTAAAACACAAGGGTGAAGGCTACAAGCCCATACCAGCTCAACTGCTCTATATTCAATGAACTGAGTTAAAGTTGTTCTGGGCAATGGGACCATTCTTTCAGGTTTCAGAGGGCATTCTTCTGTCCTAGTATCAGCCTGGGTTGTTTAGGAATATCCACAGGACCTCCTTGGCCAACAATATAGCGAAATGTAACCTAGTCCTATTACTGTAAGCCTTTCCTGGCTACAAAAGATAGGAGTTCAAACTCCTATCCTTCATAACTCAGAGACTTCACTAGAGTCGCCCTCATAGATTCCAGGAAGTTTCTACTGCACTGGGTTTCCAAATTGCCCTCCAAATATCCCCCAATTCTGGTTATATCTCCCCAGTACTCTCTCTTCATCTCCCTTCCCTGATCCCTCCTGCTTCAGTCTCCATCTGACTCCTGTCCACCTGCATAATATATTCTAGCTTCCCTCCACAGGGAGAGTCATGTGCCTCCCCTTGAGCCCTCATCTTTACCTAACCTCTCTAGGTCTATGGATTATGCCATGATTGCCATTTACTTAAGAGCTAATATCCACTTATAAGTGAATACATACCCTATTTGTCTTTCTAGGTCTAGGTTACTTCACTGAGGATGATTTTTTTCTAGTTGCATCCATTTGCCTGCATATTTCATTGTGTCATCTTTTTTTAACAGCTGAGTAATACTCCATTGTGTAAATGTACATTTTTTTTTACTCATTCTACAGTTAAGGGACATCTAGATTGTTTTTAGCTTCTGACTATTATGAATAAAGCCACAAGTTTGAGTAAGTGTCTTTGTGGTAGAATGGACAGTTCTTTGGGTAATGCCAAAGAATAATATAGCTGGGTCTTGAGGTAGATTGATTCTCAATTTTTTGAAGAATTACCATATTAATTTGTATAGCAGTTGTACAAGTTTTCACTCCCACCAGCAGTAGAGTAGTATTCACATTACTCCATATCTTGTCAACATGAGCTGTTACTTTGTTATTTAATTTAGCCATTCTGACAGGTGAAAGATGAAACCTCAAGGTAGTTTTGATTTGCATTTCCCTGATGACTAAAAATATTGAACATTTCTTTAAGTATTTCTCAGCCATTTGAAATTCCTCTATTGAGAATTCTCTTTTTTTGAATTTATTTTATTTTATTTTACAATATAATTCAACTTTACATATCAGCCATAGATTCCCCCATTCTCCCTCCTCCCGCCCCGCCCCCCTCCTGTACCCTATTTTTAATTGGATTGTTTGTTTTTTTAATATCTAGTTTTTTGAGTTCTTTATATGTTTTCAATATTAGATCTCTATCAGATGTGGATTTTGTAAAAATCTGTTATTATATCATCTGCAAATGACAATATTTCGACCTCTTCCTTTCCAGTTTATATCCCTTTGATTCCCTCAGCTGTCTTATAAACTTCAAGTATTATATTGAGTAGATATGGAAAAAGTGGACAGCCATGTCTTGTCCCTGATTTTAGTGGAATTGCTTTGAGTTTCTCTTCATTTAGTTTGTTGTTGGCTATAGGCTTACTGTAAATTGCCTTTATTATGTTTAGGTATGGCCCTTGTATTGTTTTTTTTTTTTTTTTTCTTTTCGAGTGATGGTTTCTCTGTATAACAGCCCTGGCTGTCCTGAAACTGACTCTGTAGACAAGGCTGGCCTCAAACTCACAGAGATCCTCCTGCTTCTTCTACCTCCCAAGTTCTGGGATTAAAGGCATGCGCCACCACTGCCCAGCTGGCCCTTGTATTTTTAATCTCTCCAGTACTTTATCATGAAGGGGTGTTAGAGTTTGTCAGAGGTTTTTCTGGCATATAATCACGTGGTCTTTTTTCTTTTAGTTTATTTATACAGTGGATTACATTTACTGATTTTTCTATATCTGAGGACTACTTGATCTTGATGGATGAAACTTTTGCTGTGTTATTGGGTTCAGATTGGAAGTATTTCCTTGGGTATTATTGCATCTATGTCCAAAAGGGAAATGTTCTGTAATTTTCTTTTTCTTTTTCTTTTGTTGTTTTTGGAGTCTTTATGTGGTTTGGGAATCAGGGTAACTGTGGCCCCATAAAATAAAATGATCAATGTTCCTTCTCTTTCTATTTTGTGGAATAAATTTGATGAGTATTGTTATTAGCTCTTCTTTGAAAGTGTGGTAGAATTCTGCACTAAAACCAACTGACCCTGGGAATATTTTTTGGTTGGGAGACTTTTAATGACTGCTTCTATTTCCTTATGGTTTATCAGTGTGTTTAAATTTTTATCTGATCTTTATTTAACTTTGGTAAGTGGTATCTATCAAGAAAATTGTCCATTTCTTTTAGATTTTCTAATTTTGTGGAATACAGGTTTTTGAAGTATGACATAATGATTCTTTGGATTTCCTTGGTGTCTGTTGTTACATCCCCCTTTTAATTTCTGATTTTGTTAATTTGGTTATTCTTTCTGTGTCTTTTAGTTATTTTGAATAAGGGATTGTCTATCTTTTTCATTTTCTCAAAGAACCAACTCCTTGTTTCATTGATTCTTTGTATTGGCCTGTTTCTTTCTTTCTTTCTTTTTTATTGATTTCAGTCCTCACTTAGATAATTTCTTGCCATTTACTCCTCTTGGATGTGCTTATTTCTTTTTATTCTAGTGCTTTCAGGTGTGCTGTAAAGTTGCTAGTATGAGATCTCTCCAATTTTTTTTATGTAGGTACTCAGTGCTATAAACTTTCCTCTTAGCACTGTTTTTATTGTGTCCCATAAGTCTGGGTATGATGTGTACCCATTTTCATTGAATTCTAGAAAGTCTTTAAGTTATTTCTTTATTTCTGTCATGACCCACTTTTCATTCAGTGTAGAGTTGTTTAGTTTCTATGAGTTTGTAAGCTTTCTGTTTTTGTTGATGCCCAGCTTTAATCCATAGTGGTCTAATACCATGCAAGGAATTATTTCAATTTTCTTGTATACGTTGAGACTTGATTTATGTCCAAGTATATGGTCAATTTTATGAGGAGAAGGTACATTCTTTTTTGGGGTGTGGAATGTTCTGGAAATATGTTAGGTTAATTTGGTTTATAAATTCATTTAGCTTCAGTATTTCTCTGTTTAGTTTTTGTCTGTATGATCTGTCCATTGGTGAGGTCTCCCACTGTCTGTGTGTGAGAGTCAATGTGTGATTTAAGCTGTAATAGTGATTCTTGTTCAGGGGTGTATAACACGAATTTTAAAAGGTCTTACTAATGAAAACAAACCCAGAGCCAGGTATTGGGGTGAACGCTGAAAGATCAGAGAGACAGAACAGGCCACAGCTAACCTCACCTCGCCAACTTCTCAGCCGATCCTGTTTCCTCAAACTGGAAGCGGCTGAGTCCTCATCCAGAATGAATCTCAGCTGAACTGGGGCTAAAAGCCTAAAAGCTTAACCAGGCTCTACTTCCTGGTCCTCAAGTCTTATATACCTATCTGCTTCCTGTCATCACTTCCTGGGAGTAAAGGCATGTGTCACCATGCCTGGCTAATTCCAATGCAGTTTGAACTCACAAAGATACAGACGGATCTCTGCCTGGAATGCTAGGATTAAAAGTGTGTGTGCCACCATTTTCTGGCCTTTATATCTAGTGGCTGTTCTGTTTTCTGACCCCAGATAAGTTTATTAGGGTGCACAATATATTGAGGAACACAGTATCACCACAAGAGTGGGTACCTTTGTGTTTGCAGCATAGATGTTAACAACTGAAATGTCATCTTGGTGGATTTTTTCCTTTGATGAATATATAGTATCATTTCCTGTGTCTTTTGATTAATTTTGGTGTGAAGTCTATTTTGTTAGATATTAAAATGGCTACATCATCTTTCTTCTTAGGTCCATTTCCTTGGAATTCTTTTTGCAACTCTTTTCCCTGAGATAATGTCAATAAATGATGTTCAGGTGTGTTTCTTGTATGCATCAGAAGGATAGGTCTTATTTTTGTATCCATTCTTTTAGTCTGTTTCTTTTTATTGAAACCATTGATATTGGGAGATAACAATGACCAAGGATTGTTGATTCCTGATATTTTGTCATTGTTGATGGTGGTGGTGATGGTGGTGTGTGTGTTTCCTTTCTTTTGGTTTTCGTGATGTAAGATTATTTATTTCCTATGTTTTCATGTACGGAGTTAACCTCCTTGAGTTGGATTTTGGATTTTTCCTTCTAGCACCTATTGTAGGACTGGATTTGTAGATAGATGTTGTTTAAATTTGACTTTATCATGAAATATCTTATTTTCTCTATTTGTGATGATTGAAAATTTTGCTGGGTATAGTAACCTGGGCTGACATCTGTGGTCTTTTAGAGTCAGCAGCACATCTGTCCAGGCTCTTCTGGCTTTTAGAGTTGCCTTTGAGATATTGGATGAAATTCTGATGGGTCTGCTTTTATACGTTACTTAATATTTTTCCTTTGCAGTTTTTAATATTCTTTCTTTGTTCTGTATGTTTAGTATTTTGATTATTATGTACCAAGGGGACTTTCTTTCCTTGTCCAATCTATTTGGTATTCTGTTTGCTTCTTGTACCTTTATAGATATCTTCTTTCTTCAGGTTAGGAAAGTTTTCTTCTATGATTTTGCTGAAATATTTTCTGGACCTTTGAGCTGGTATTCTTCTTCCTCTATTCCTATTATTTGTAGGTTTGGTCTTTTCATAATGTCCCAGACTTCTTGGATATTTTGTGTCAGGTATTTTTTAGATTTAACATTTTCTTTGACCTATGAATCTATTTCTTCTATTGCATCTTCAGTGCCTGAGATTCTCTCTTCCATCTATTGTATCTGTTGGTAAAACTTGCCTCTATGGTTCCTGTTCACATTCCAAAATTTTTTAGTTTCCAGGATTGCCTCAGTTTGTGGTTTCTTTCATGTTTTTATTTCCATTTTCAGGCCTTGAAAATTTTTATTTGTTTTTTTAAATTGTTTGTTTGTTAGTTTTTCCTTGTCTTTCTTTAAGGGATTTATTAATTTCCTCCAATTCTTTGTGTCTATTTTCCAGGATTTCTTTAAAGGGATCTATATCATCTTCATGTAGTTGTATTTAAGGTCTGTGTGTGTGTGTGTGTGTGTGTGTGTGTGTGTGTGTGTGTGTGTGTGTGTGCTTCAGCTATGTTGGAATATGCAGGACCTGATGTGGTAAATAGCTGGGCTCTAGTGATATCATATTGTCTTGACTGTTATTGATTGTGTTCTTATGCTTCCATATAGACATCTGGGTTTGGGGTAATTATAAATAGGTCCATGTCCTGATTTCTCGGTTTGTCTTGGTTAGTGGAAGTTTTGTTTCTTGGTTTCTGTTTCCTTTCTGGATTTCCAGAAAGCCTGTTGCTTGTTTTTCTGGTCTGCTCCTCTTGTGTGTTCACAGGGAATGCTTGATGGTATTAGAGTCTAGGGGAAGGCTAGACCCAGGAGAGATAGTTTGAGAGATCCATAGGGGACATGTACAGGCAAGGAGGGGAAGCTGCCTCTGGTGTTCTGCTGAAGGTTTAGGGACAACCCTGAGAATTAGGTCTGGCAGAATTTGGGAAGTCTATAAGCAGGAGTAGCCTGTGGTTGAGCAGGTAGTGTCCCAGACTTATAGACTGGGACACAGTGATGATGTAGGAAGGGAAAGGCAGTAGGGGATGGTCTGTGAGATCCACAGAATGTATACACAAGAGGGGGTGGAGTTGCAGCTCATGTTCTGTTATAATACTAGGAGTGACCCTAAGAATTGGGTCTGGGGTAACAGAGAAAATGGAAGGTCTGAAAGCACCTATTTCAAAGCCTTCTCACTGAAGACTAGCTTTCATAGTACCAGAAGGTGCCATGTAGGTTTCCAAAGGAGAGAAGCAACCAATAACTCTACCCAGATATCATGCCTGTGAATCACAATAAAGACTAGTATGGCACAATGTATAAACACACACACACACACACACACACACAGGAACAGCAGCAGCAGCAGCAGCAGCAGCAGCAGCAGCACTGAAAGAAAAAGAGGCCATGAATTTGAAAAAGAACAAGGGGTTGCTACATAAGAGGGTTTGGAGGGAGAAAAGGGAAGAGGGGAAATATAATTATGTATTATAACCTCAAATTATGTATATAATCTCTAATATCAAGGACATTATAAATAGAGAAAAGAAAACAGAATAAACTTAGTTGTGCACAAGAATTAGAAATTTCAACATGGAAGTTAGACAGGACAAACCAATGGAATGAAAAGAGCCAAAGAAGGCACAAAAATCAAAGACTCACTCATTTACACACTGAGGATTCTCATAAAAACACTAAACTGGAACCCATAGTACATACACAGAGGACCTGGTACAGACACATCTGTGCCCTGTGCACACTGCTTCAGTCTTTGTGAGTTTGTATTAGTACACTCTTTCTGCCTTCACTTTTGCAGGGTTCCCTGAACCCTGAGGGGAGGAATTTGATGGAGACATTCCACGTAGGTCTGAGTGTTCCAAGGTCTCTCATTCTCTGAGAAATGTCTGTTGGCAGGTCTCTATATTTGTTCCTATCTGCTGAAGGAGGAAGCTTCTCTGATGATAAGTGAACAAGGCACAGATCTATGTGTATAACAGAATATTCTTAAGAGTCATTTTATAACTAGTTTTGTTTGTTTTTCTATTTTTTTAGACCAGTATTATGTGGTTTTACCCTAGATAACAGGGCTATCTATTCTCTAGTTCTTGTTCACTCAAGCACTGGGGGGGGGGGGGGGTAATGTATTTCATCTCATGGAGTGAGCCTTAAGTCAAATTAGTTATTGGTTGATTACTGCTACAAGCTTTGTGCCACCACTGCGCTGGCATATCTTGCAGGTAGTACATCACTGAAGATCAAAATGTTTTTGCCTGGCTTCACATTTACATTTTTCTTTTGGTAGCATACAAAGTAACTTCCTGTACCAAAGACACTAGAAGGTAGGGGTGAAGGCACTATGTAGGTACTGGCTCAACTTCTCCATGTTCAGTGATTTGTATAGGTGTTGCTTTTAGCAATTGGACCTTGCTGTCAGTTTATGGAAAGAAAAATATAGTCTTGGCAACAGCCTGAGGATTCCCATAGGGCCCCTTTAGCTAACAACTCATATATATACAATCCAATCCTGGTATGGGAAGCTTTATTTGCTGACAAGAGATGGCTAATTGGGACTCTGAGCTCTGAGCACCCCATTATTTGACCATTTAGTTTAGATGCCTTCATATATATATATATATATATATATATATATATATATATATATATATATGTAGTTGAATGTATCTTGCCCAGTCTGCAGCCACTTAAACCCAGGTAAATACACATAGACTGATATTAATTAAAACTGTTCTGCCATTAGCTCAGGCCTACCACTGACTAGCTCTTACACTTAAACTCAGCCCATTTCTGTTCATCTATATGTTGCCACATGTTCTGTGGCTTTACCTGTGTGTCATTACATGCTGCTTCTTGGATGGCAGGCTGGTGTCTCCTGACTCAGCCTTCCTCTTCCCAGAATTCTCCTTGTCTGCTTATCCCACCTATACTTCCTGCCTGGCTACTGGTCAATCAGTGTTTTATTAAACCAGTGTACAAAAGCATTATCCTGTTTAATTAAAAAGGAAGGTTTTTACTTTAACATAGTAAAATTATATATAACAAAACAGTTATCAAGCAAGAATTACAGTTATAATTTCTAGTCCATATATATATACACACCTATATACACACATATATATATATACATATATATAAAATTGTCTACTGTATTATGTTTCAATCTATCTCTCAATTTTCCCATCTCTGTATTTCTTCCCAAGACCTCTTCTCCCTCCCAACTTGATCACCCCATTCCAGCCCCTCATCTACCCATAACTATCTAGTCTATTTCCCTTTCTTGATGAAACATATCTGTTTCCTATAGTCCCTCATATTTTATTTTGTTATATTTTTTAAATGAATAAATGAATGAAAACCTATACACTAGGATAAAGGTAAACAACTAAACTGTCATTAATGACTGCTAGAAGGTGGAAAATCAGTTTTCTCTAAGAGTGACACTGGGCATATCAACTACTCTAGGACAGGCTTTATGTTCAGGAGTTGTTGATCAACATATAATGGAATCCATAGGGTTTTTTTTTTGTGTGTGTGTGTGTGTTTTCTTTGTTTACAGTTTCATGTTGTTTGGGGTGTTGTTTTATTTTGTTTTCTTAGTTTTAGGGGGGTTTCTTATTGTGTTGTTTTTCTTGTTTGGTTTTTGAGAAAAAATAAAGCTAGGTAGGTACAAGAGGGAGAGGAACTAGAAGGATTTAGGGGAGGGGAAGAATATGATCAAATATATTTAAATTTAAAAATTGTTTTAAATTTAAAAATCATCCAAGGAGTTCTATAAACACCTAGGTCCCATTCATAATAAGTCTGATTAAATTATGAACTTCCAGGAGGCTGAAAGCCAGTCACTATTTTTCTTTACAACTCCAAATGTACTTCCAACTAATGCTTTAAACTAGAAAGAAGTTTGTAATACTAATTAAAATTATTAGAGGTCTGGGCAAAGATTTTCACTGATACAGTAAAAATTCCTGTTGAAATTCTCTAAAAGAGAACAAGAATGTGAATATTGTTAAATAAAGAGAATAATGCTCTAGTGAGTAGACCAGTTATTACATTAATTACTATGCTGGAAGGGACAGAAAACAACCAAAACAAAGGAGAGTGAAGTGTAAGCTATTGTCACTTAAAGATGCATAATTGAATCTTTCAATCTCTATATAATTATAAAATATGATTCTACCCTTCCAAAATAGAAAAAGAAATTTCAGCATTATTTTAACAATGTGTGATGTGTATATGTCTATCTATCTACCTATCTACCATCTATCTATCTATCTATCTATCTATCTATCTATCTATCTATCTACCTATCTATCATCTATCTATTTATCTGTCTATCCATGTATATGTGTGTACATGTGTACAATTGTATGCAATGTATTTTACAGAGTTAAAGAAAAACAATATATGTACATGTATATGTATTAATATACATATACACAAAGGAAATATATGTGTAGGTATTTTAGCATACACACACACAAAGAAGTTCTTAAAATGGTGACCTTTTAATGATGATGAAAATACTTCATGAATGAATGGCTATACCTTGTTTGCAAATAACATTTTCTATAAAAGTCACCAAGTTTTTTTCCACAAACTCTCATGTTAAGGCAGGAAACATGAACATGGATAATTCTTTGTTGAAAGGGTGTTTTTTACAAAACTATAAAGAAAATAAAAATTAAGTAAAAGCATGTAAAAGGGACACAGTCTAAAAGGGAGGAGCAAATCATGGTAAAACTCGATCAATCTGAGCAGTCAATTACCTACTGATAAATTTGGATTATCACTCAAAGAAGACAATGAGCACATACTGACATTAGTAAATGAAACAAATAAATGAAATAAAAAATATGCCTTCCTAGTAAAGCTATTTTAATGAATATTTTCAGAAAGAATGTAGGCATATAAAATTTCCAATACTACAGCCCAGGCCTATGTAACTACTAACAGGATTAACTCAATGCCAAAATGCTACAGCTAGTGGGGGAAAAATTAAGGAGAGACCATTTCTAAATCATCAAAGTATCTCCTCTCCATGTTTTGTTCATCACAATTAAAACCAGTGACCATGCAGGAGGAAGCAAGGAAGAGCCACCTTAACCGGACATCAAGGGTGAAGTTACTGGCAATGAATGCTTTACCTTGGCATGTTGTTCCCTGGCACCCTGACATACCAGCTAAAAAAAAGCCAGTATCAGTATCAAAGCCACAACATAGACAAACCTAGAAGATTGCTTGTTTTCATGTTTATTTATTGAACAAAACAATAATATTTTGAGAGTATTATCACATATGGACTGAGCTACCCAGGATGCCCCAACTATAACATTTAAATACAATTTTGTACCCAGACTGAGAAGCATACAACATAACAGGAATATTAAATCAGGTAATATACATGAAACATCTTTTAGTATCAATTTAGATGATATTGAGATTAAAATTAGATTGAGAAGATTTAAAATCTGAACAGAAATGGAACAGTTTGATTTATTATTGGAATCACAACTTACTTTTCATATACCTGGTATCATCCTCCTGAATACCGTCCTCCAAATTGTGCAGTTTCTTCATATACTGTTCCATGTCTTCTAGAAATTATATCTAGCAACAAACTGTGTGGATCTTATAACACTGAAATATTTAAGTATATATTTATACTTCTATTAATCTTTTAGGTGAAGTACTTATCTGGACTTTTCTTAATCCCTCCATGAGAATACACCAATCTTCAAGCCAAAGGGACAGGAGTGAAGACATTATCACTGCTGGTGTCTACTATGTTAGTTCACACTTCCAGTTTGATTGAGTATTCCACAAAGCCTTCCTGTCCCTGCTAGTTCTCATTTAGCTGAAGGACACAAGCAAAGATGAGACTCTCATTACTTCTGTTTGATGTTGAGGAAAGATCTGCTAAGAGGTCTTTTCACAGAATCACTGAAATTTCTCCTCCATCCACTACCCGAGTCTAGCTTATTCATCTAACCAGTGTATCACCAGCACCTTTCTTTTTTCCCTAATATAATTGAATATCTGTCTCCATTAATTCAGATACTATGCTTGCACAGAATTGCATTGCTTGAGGAATTTTGTAAGCCTATGCTTGATGCTATTTTCTTTTTCTTTTTCTGTTTTGTTTCATTTTATTCCTATAGACACCATATACATATATATTGTTTCATCAACTAGCCAAACAGTGAATTTGGTTAGCTGCTGAAATCCATTGTTAGTCTTTATGATGCAGATGCAGCATTCCCTTTTAAAGGAGCAACTCTGTGAAGGAAAAGGCAAACTTATGGTGATAAAATGAGTGAATTCAGTGAAACTCAGTGCCACATTTCCTGTCCCAAGGGTCTAGGGATTCAGTGGCTGTCTGGAATTTCATGGTGGTGGCTACACAGACAGAAGCAGTGTGCTGATAGGTATTTTAGTCTTGCACTTATCGTACATTGTTTGAAAATGCTATGCTTACATTGATAAGAAAAATAATTAAGATAAGGTTCCTTGAAATAGAGATATTTTCAGACTCTGCTTCTCCTGACTCATGATATAACTCCTCAAATCCCTGTTGTATTTCAGGTTAATTTAGATTTGTGGTGTTGGAGGAATGGTTCAATATTCACCTACAAAGTGTTGGTATAGAGAAGAGTTTGATAGCGGACAAGCAATTACATTGGACTTCAACTCCTCAGTCCTGTTCAGCAGGGAAGAGGAAAAGCTACCCCCCTTTTGTTGTGGATTGGTGAGGAATGACTGCTTAGTGCTTTCAGTTTATGTTTTTCAATAAGACATCTCCACTATAACTTTTTAAATAGCATTGTATGGATTGAAAAATAATGGCATAAAATCCAGTTTAATTTGAACTACACATTCATATATAAATACATACTCACATACACATTCAAGCATATATACATTTACACAACACATGTACTCACATAAATTGGATCTTTGGCTAAACAAAAAAGAAGCATTACAATTGATAATATCTGAGAGACTGACCATAGTTCATATCAGTAAACACAATAGCTTTTGAATAAAACAGTATGAAAAGAAAGAGCCCTGAGAATATGAATGTATGAAGGAGACTTAGAAGATGAATTCTTTTTGAGATTATAAGATAATTGCAACATCTCCGTTCTCTTTCCCTCCCTCAAACCCTCTCATATTCCTTTACTTGCTCTCACTAAAATTCATGGCCTCCTTTTTCATTAATAAGTATTGCATATATATGATATATGCATATACATCATATATATTTATATATATTCCTAACTATAATCTGCTCAGGCTATATAATGCTACTAGTATGTAAGTTGAACTTTTTAAGGTAAATTTTTGAAGTAAATGTCCATTTGTAGGAAAAAAAACATGATAATAGTATTCTAACACACTTCTCAGGGTAAATTAGAATTGTTCTAAAGTATTGAGTAGCAGTCTCACTATTTCTAGGATTTCGATAGCTGATGGTGCTATAGACATAAAAATGTCATAGTCTACAACTCTTGGAATTGACTAAGAAGGAAGTGAATTGTAAAGAAAGCATAATGAATGAAAGTATCTTTTCTCAAAGAAGTGAAGAACAAAGACATTCAGGGGCTTGGCCAAAGGTGCACAGCTGATAAAAATGTCACAATAAACATGAAACAAGATGTTGAGTTACAACCTAGCAAGCCTTTATTGTGGACTGAAATGTCAACAAAACCATTAATAAGAGTTATGTGGTGGCAGGAGAGATGGCTAAGAGTTAAGAGCACTAGCTGTTCTTTAGCAAGTTCAGGTCCCAGCTCCCAAGCTGGGCAGCTGACAACTTCCTGTAGCTCCACTTTCAGGGGCTTTGACACCCTCTTCTGGCCTCTTTGGGTACCTGAACAAGCGTGCCAGACATTCTCCACAGCTGTTCATGTAAATCAAATAAAAATAAAGCTCCAATAACTAAGACATATTAATATATTTATACATACCATATATTTACAATCAAAGATGTTATTTTCCTTAAAACTCTCACTTATCTAAAAATATTTGCAGTAAGCTTAACATGGATTTTTGAGTCTAAAGGTCTTTGCATGTCCTTTCATCCTATGCACTTTAATTCCACTTATCGCTGAGCTATTACTGTTCGGTCATCTTAACACTGTGACAACAATGTGTTCACTGCTGCTTCCAGGCTCACTATGGACTTGGGAGATCGACTTTCTGGTGATAATAGCTTTTCCTCAGCGAAGTTCCCACACCTGTCTTTTAACCATCCCTAGGAGCAGTATGTTCAACAATACGGTGTCGAGCATACTTTCCTTTTCTTAAACAACATATTCTTTAAAACACAGTCTTTCTATTGAAACAATTTTCTGTTTGTCTTTGAGATAGTCAGAGCAATCTCTGATATCCATTGCAGAGGCATCACATTGAAAATTTCACCTTAAAGGTTAATAACTAGGTGAAGACCAGATCGCTGGTAAGTACATGAGGTAAGATCAGGACTATGTGGGAGCCATTCACTCTAGCCCATCATGACGAGATGACAAATAGACATTATAACTGAATGCAACTCCCATTGTTGCTATTTCCATATTTATAGATTAGAATGAGTAGTGAAGGAGGCATAGAGATGACCAATCAAGTTGAAAGTGGGTTGGGAAATTAAAATAATATAAAAATTACAAGAGTCTTATGTTGAAGGACACAGATTTGGTAAACCATGTAGGGCCATTATCTCATTGCTTCTCAGGTCTTAGTAATAAGGGAAAGTAAAATATGATGCTAAGATGCTACAAGCAACAGTAGCTGTTTCCAACCCCAATGCCTCTTTCATTCTTCCATGCCTGGTCTGCATACAATACACCAATCCAGATGAATGATGCTTTCTGCCAATGGGGTACAGTGACCCTAGGAAATTCCAGGACGACAGTGAAGAACAGTCCTTTTACATCCTACCACCTGGAATGCCTCCACCATGATTGACAGTCAACGCAGTGTAAGAATGGTGAGAAGAAAGTGAAAGGTGGAGTGACTGTACTACCATGAGTAAAATGCCACCTGACAGGCTTCTTTCAATAGGATGAAAGCGTCCTTTGAAAATCTTTGCTACAGTCTGAGATTCTGTTACATTAAAGCAAATGCAATCCTGATTGACAGATATCGGAGTGAAATAGGGTTGAGAGATCACTTTCATGCTTGAGAGATGCATGAGTAAGATTGAAAAAGCGTCTGTGTCTACATGATATCATATGTTATTATCACATAATACATGTGAATCCGTGTACAAGATAAGCAGGGACGGTGAGACAGTTCAGTGTATACACATACTTGCCATCAAGTCTAACAGCAGCAGTCTGATGGCTAGGATTTAGAAAGTGGATGAAGAGAACCAACTCTGGAAAGTTACCCTCTTACTTCTACACACAATCTGTGATGTGTATACGAATACATGTGTGCATGCCCCCCCACTGACATACATATATAATAAATATGATTTTTTAAGTTAAGGCAGAGACTTGTGGACTGTTCCCCTTGAGAGACCTCTGAAAATGTCTCCTCACTTACATATACAAAAGGCTCATGTTATCTCAGAGCCTTCCTTACTATTCACAGAATCAGTTTGTACATGCCCTGCCCAAATTAGCTTAGCGTTTCGTTCTTTCTTAGCCAATGGTCATCAGTTGGGTGAAATCTCCTAAGGGTGCAATATTCAGAAGTGAGTAACTAATCACATGAAGAGAAGAATTCTTCTTCCATGAACCTCATTATGTAACAAAAATCTCAGTAGCGTCCCAACCATGCTAAACCACACTCAACTCAGCTTTCCACACATTTCACCTCCTACCCATGCATTCTTCATGCAAATGACTTGCTGGAGTACTCCCTTGCTTTCTACAGCATCAGGCCATTCATTGGCTCATTGTCAAGCCCCTTGTTTGATGACACTTCCAATTTAGTGTGAGAATTCTCTTTTTCTTTGATTTCTTCAAAACTAATGCACTCTAGTTTATTAAAATATGGAGAAGATTTTTGAGTAGAAAATTAGCCCTGAGATAGCCTTGATAACTGATCTGGAAGCTGGTTAGTAGAGTAGGGGATATGACCTCACCCAGCCATGCAGAAATCGAATGAATTCATTAATGGGTTCATGAGTGGATGAATCCCTGTATTTGCTACCTAGCTGAAATAGAGACATGTGGTATCTCTTAATTTCTCAGGTCTTTTAACATTTTGGAGAACTGAGCAGAGATCTTTTTCAGATCTGACTTATTTAATGTGAACCAAAGTTGCCATGTACAGAGATCACTTATCTAAATGTTCATAGACCTGTAATTAAAATAAACACACACTGTCTATCATTTCAGTGTTAGAAAAACACTTACCACACAGTAATGACTTCACCTATTCCTTGAAATTTCTCTCTTTTCCACAGCAGCAATGTCAGCCCCTGTTTCTATGCATGGGAACACTTCAAGTATGTAGAGATGCGTGGTGCATATATTACGGCTATTGTTTATACTATATAAGTACTACTTTAGCTGGTTAAATTGACAATTTTTGTTGTTAAATGGGTGTTTTTAATTTTATTTATAAAAATGCAAATTGTAAGATGTTCATGGGGAGCTACCATCGTTTTGCCAACTTCACAGTTGCTAGACAGTTAGTAAGAAAACCAGGAGTCAGATTGCAGAATAAAGTCATCTTAGATGATCTTTCTAAGACAACAGGCTGCATGGTAAATGACTGTTGTTGTCTCCAAGCCTCCTCCAGGTGGAAGGATGGTGGAGGGACTGATACTCAGTAGGTAGGGGTTTCTCAGTTCAGCATACGTGGTGACACATTCTGAGAGATGCAGGCGTGCTAGAAACTGAGGTTATGTTAAGTCCTTTCACGTGGACAGTGAGTGTGATAAGTGCTTGTGGGTGCAGCTGCCCAGCAAAGGCAGGACTGGGGAAAATTTGGGGAAGCTAAGGATATATAGAGAAGATGCTTGTGAGATTTCAGCAACTATGATAGGCATGCATCTGTGACCACAAGAGGAAATTACATTGGTCACAGCAGCAGCCAGAGGGAAAAAAAATGTGAGGCAGTGAGGCATCTTGACAGTCTAATGGCAGACCTTGGGCTGTTTCTTTAATGATTGACAGACCTAATGTCCAGAGCACAAAGATTTATTACTGATTCTCATCATTGAGTCATACTCCTCAGGCAAAAGAAAACATATGGACAGATCTATAAATACATACTTGCAAATAAGAAATAGTTTCTTAGAGCTTTATCTATATAGAAATATAATTAAAGTATAATCAATTAAAATGTTATATAATATATAATTTGTGTGTGGTGTGTGTGCATGAATGTTTGCATGTGTATGGGTACACATACATGTGTGTGTGCCTGGCATTACATGTGTTCTAGGGATCTGAATCTGATCTTTATACTTGTATGGCATGTGCTTTACTAAGCCATCTCTCCAGCCTGTAAAAAAGATTTTTAAAGCCAAATATAAGTACTCAAAATAATTGTATCAGTGAGTCAAAGACATATTTAAAGTCTGGTTTTATGGATAATTATCTCATTTCTGTACTCTGTTTTGTGGGTATTGATAGTCACTTTAGTTGACAAACATCTCATTCATATATTAGAGAAGTAAACATGGCAAACACATTATTGAATCTGCTGGAATGAAATTCATTGTGTTTCCATAGCCTCGGGAGCACCAAGTTTGAAGTATCTGCGCCATCTGGAACAAATGGCTTAACTTGCAGCTGTATTCACTTAGCTCTTCATCTTGTCTAAGTGGAAAAGCTGAGGATATACACAAGTGCTTCTTTTCGATAGAACATTAGCTGGGGGTTTAATCTCTGCTTTATACATACTACACAGGAAGCCTAGGCTTGAAGCTAAAGGCATTTCCCCCATGTCCAAAGTAATCATTTCTCATTTTTTCACAGCAGGATTGCTCGAATTTTCAGGCCAGCTATGGCCATCCCTCTCAGAGGGGATTACATTTTGATGGGGCTTCAGAATTTCTGAAATGCTTTGATCTTTCAAAATCTATGGTAGAATAGGAACTGCAAAGTAAGGCTACATGGATTAGTATAAGAAGACTGATAAAGGAAGAGCAGCGATGGGAAAATAATGCCAACTCTCATACTCATAGCTTTGTCTAACGTTTTGACATAAAGACTGTTTTCTTTATCTTGGACATTACAGCATTATGACTAGGAAGAGAGCCATTATGCCCACACTGCTTGGTCTGAATTCACAGAAAGATGATAAATCATTTAGGATTTTGTACCTCACTTGGTTGAACAATATTAATCCTTATTCCATAGGAATGCTTTGATGGTTCAAAGGTTATGTAATGAGATCCATTTGGAGGAATCACTAGATTTGAGAAAGTAGATATTCTTGGTACTATGAGAGAAGATCTAATTGGGGGTTTAAAATGTTATATTGTACTATAATTTATAATTATGTAATTTATTTCTTATGATTATTTTCACAGACTTAACTAAAGACCAAACTAGGGAATGTCAAAACTCTTAACTTTTACAGCTATTTGCTGTGGTTTATATTATTTGTCACACAAAATACTACTATGACCATTCATACTTGAAACAACTAAAAACTTCATCTTATAAGGGACAACCATGGAAAACTCTCTCTCTCTCTCTGTTTCTCTCTGTCTCTCTCTCTCTGTCTCTCTCTGTCTCTCTGTCTCTCTCTGTCTCTCTGTCTCTCTGTCTCTCTCTCTCTCTCTCTTTCTCTGTGTGTGTGTGTGTGTGTGTGTGTGTGTGTGTGTGTGTGCGTGCCTGTATGTGTGATCGTTTTAGGTGTGGAGAGATATGAAAAGGGAGGGTAGCGTCGGTGAGAGGACTGAGGGATAAACGATGAACAGTAAGATGTTTGAAAGAGCCATATAGAAACCTACATTGGGTTAAATTTTAAGGTCACACACAGGAAAAAAACAGTTCAGAATCAAAATCAACCTTTATTAAACTCAAGGTAGCCTCTAAAATGGTCAATTTGGAACAGCTAGCATATTTTACTTTATTAAATACTGTTTTTAGCCCTTTTAAACATGGAATGGAGAGAGCAGAAAAAACAAATTTTATATGTGGAAAATTGGCAATTTATTTCATTCTGCATTGTGGCATTTGTCCATTCCTAAGTGCAAACAATATTTGCAAAGCCTTTTTCCTTTTAATTTTTGAGCTCTAATCTGCTGCCCTCATTTCACTGCTACTTGGACTTTACTTAACAATTACAGTTCATATTATTAACAGTTAACAAAAATACTTAGTAGTATCTATTAAAATACACGATGAAAATCTGGGAAAACAGTCAGTGGTAAAGTGTTCAGCGTACAAGCATGTGGACTTCTGTCTGTATGGTCAGCATCCATGGAAAGAAGCTGGGTGCGGCCTGGAACCAGAGTGCTGGGAGTCAGAAGCAAGTGATTCCTGAGCTTTCCTTTTCAGCCAGTCTAAACAAACCAATGAACTCCTAGTTCAGTGAGAGACACTGTCTCAAAAACCAATGTAGTCAGTGATAGGGAAAGATGATCTAATTAATGTTAACCTCTAGCTTCAACATGGCCTGCAGGGGCAAGTTAGCACCACACATAGATGTAAACACACAAACACCACACACAACGCAACAACAAAAAGAAAAGGCCTGGCCGTGAACATGAAGTGAAGTGCAATTGGCCTTTATATAAATATTGCATTATTATGAATTTTGTATTTGGTGTGCTGTGCTCTGATTGCTCACGTGATCTGGGTGTGGGATGCTGTCTCCCATTTGTCACGGATCTTTTGACAATTTCATGTTTTATTTACCAGCGTCCATTTGTCTGTGCTGGCTCAGCTTCTGCAGCACAGGTGGCTGATTGAAGCAGCAATTAGCTGATGGTATTGCTGTTTGAGTGTGTGTAAAGAAATTTTATGACCACATCCAAATGCAGACATCAAAACCGTGTGCCTAAAGATGTCTGACAGAAGACTCCTTGAAAATGTAAACGGTGGTTTTCAAAACTCTGATGCTTATAAATAAACATATGAAATGCACATATTGTGCTTATATTTTTCATGATATACTTTAGAAAAAAAAGATTTTTTAAACTGAAGAATTTCATCGATACAGAAAAAAAGGTCTTAAGGAAATTTAATAAAATTTCATTCATGAACTCTCCAGACAGAGACTAAATGAATGCCTAGTCTCTGCTACTTACTGAGTTAGTTACAAAAAGACTAAAGGGAAACTCAGAGGCTTTCTCTCTTGAAACACCATTTTATTTGTAGAAGTCTATGAAGGATATCTGAAAGCCAAAATCAAAATATCATAAAAAAAGCCAAATAAAATGTCTGTTCAAAGAACTCATTTTATGAATGATGAAAGTAATCTCTATTTGTCCTCAATTGCTTTTATCTGAATAGGACTGATAACACAACATTTTAAGAAAGGACAATGGTTTGATTCAAGACCTAATAATACTAAACTCAAAACTCATCCAGAAGTATGCAATACAACCCAATCGGAAGAGTGCTTACCTAATATACAAGAAGCCCTTGGTCCTATCCTGAGTACTACATAAAAGCATGGGTAATAGCACATACATGTAATGTAATTTTGACTCTCTGGAAGTAGAGGTAGGAGATTAGACATTCAAAGGTTAATTTCCACCTCATAGGTAGGGAACTCAAAGGCAATCTGGTCTATAGATTCTGTCTCAAAACCAACATGATAAGATAAAAAGGGAGATTATTGAATCTACTTTTAAAAAGGAACTACTTGTTTTAAATAGGATAAGTAATGAAAATTTTTATCTGAATTTGTCAAATGATAATGGACTGGACATTGTTAATGTATATAATGGAGTTTTTTGTCTGAATTTGTCAAATGTTAATGGACTAGATATTGTTAATGTAATTCTTGGCTGTATAAATTGTATATATTTATTGTATATAGTTATAAGCCTCTTTTATTATCTTAGACAAAAAGGGGGAAATATGGTGATATTGTGTCCCCCCAATATATTGTGCACCCTAATAAACTTATCTGGGGTCAGAGAACAGAACAGCCAAGGCCAGAAAATGGTGGCACACACACCTTTAATCCTAGCATTCCAGAGGGAGAGATCCATCTGGATCTCTGTGAGTTCAAGGCCACACTGGAAACAGCCAGGCATGGTGACACACGCCTTTAATCCCAGAAAGTGATGACAGGAAGCAGAAAGGTATATAGGGCATGAGGACCAGGAATTAGAGCCTTGTTAAGCTTTCAGCAGCAGTTCAGCTGAGATCCATTTGGATGAGTACACAGAGGCTTTCAGTTTGAGGAAACAAGATCAGCTGAGGAAATGGCGAGGTGAGATTGGCTGGCTTGCTCTGTTTCTCTGATCTTTCAGCGTTCACTCCTATACCTGGCTCTGGGTTTGTTTTTATTAATAAGACCATTTCAGATTCATGCTACACCAACAAGCAAAAAAGGAAAACTTTGTTAAATTAAATAACCAAAAAGTTTCAACCAAGATAGAATGACTATAATCCTACTTTCTAAAATCCTATTTACCAATTCCTCATCTATGCAAGCTGATAGTTTTAGTTAGAGGAGCAGTCATTTGTATGTGTATGAACTTGACATTTGGAAAAAGCATTTATCTCAATTGATTTGATTCTAATAAAACCAGTAAATATGTATTATTGTGACAATGAGAAAATGAAGTAATTTTCTTCTATAGTGTAATTCTAAGTTCGTGAAGCTAGCCTTAAAGGAGCTGTGAATGCGGGATTTCTGGAGCACAGGAGATCATGTGATGAAACAGCTGCAGACAATTATTCAAAGGGGCGATAACTAACACAGGAATATTGTTCGGATCGGTACAGTGTGGCTGAAGTAAAAGGATCTGAAGTAGAAAATGTTAAAGAGGGAAAGATGCCAGAAAAGTAGAGAACTCAACAAAACAAAAAGCAAGTTGCATTATAAAGACACCATTAGAGGATTTTACTGTGAAAAACAATTGTTCAGATGCTAAAGACCATTCTCTCTGTTGAGAGACAAACGTGTCCTCAAAGTCTAGTCTTCACGACGCTGTGTCAGCTCGTCTTAAACTCCATCCCAACTGATACTTACTAAGTTAACATCACTCTGTATGTTTTCCTTTTCAAAAAGAATGGAAAAAACCCAGGTGGTAGTTCAATTCCAGTACTTGGGAGGCAGAGGCAGGTGGATCTCTGTAACTTCAAGGCCAGCCTGGTCTACAAAATGAGTTCCAGAACAGTCAGGACTGTTACACAGAGAAACCCTGTCTCAAAACACCAAAAATAAAATAATAGTAATAATGTTAGAAAGGTGGAAAGGATAGCCATCTTTCTCCTTGAATTTACATAGTATGTACTTGCAAACAGATGGGAAGCTCTGCTTAAAGGCACCCTGTCATATGACTTTAACTGACACTTGTCCAGGTAACATGTGTGTATTTGCACCTGCCCAAACAGATTAAGCTGAACATATATGCACATTCACATACTAAAACAATTCTTAGTGTTAGGTTAGATTCTCCATTCCCACAAAATTCCTAAGACAACACTAGTTTATAGAAGCCTGGGAGTATTACCAGTTGAGAGTGCTAGACCTGAGCAGCTAGAGCCATAGCTGATTTCACCCCCTCTTCACATAACTTGGTGTGCCATGGCACTTAAATGCCTTACTACCATTTTTTTCCTAAAAATCAACTATACTTTGTAGAGTTAAAATATCTCATCATTTTTCTCAGAAGAACATAATGATTTGCCCTGCCTATTCAGATTTTTTTAAAGACTTAGACATAGTTCATTATAAAGATGTCAATAAATGCAGTACCTACATTAAATGTATGAAATGTATACCATCCACCTTCAAGATTTAGTCAGTATTCAAAAAGGGGCCACAGCACTTGTAATTAGAATTTACCTCTAGAGACATGAGAAAACTTCATACTCTTGTTCCCCACTCTTCTAAGACATTGGCAGAGTTTTGGTTCGAGTGAAGTTCTTCATACAGAACCTCAAGACTTCTAGACAGAGCTGGGAGCATCTCTCTTCCTCTCTGTCTCTCTGTCTCTGTCTCTTACTGTCTGTCTGTCTGTCTGTCTGTCTCTCTCTCTCTCTCTCTCTCTGCGTGTGTGTGTGTGTGTGTGTGTGTGTGTGTGTGTGTGTATGAAAACTAGATGTCAATATCAGACATATCTTTCTGAGCTTCCACCTCAATTTTTAAGATTCTGACTGTGTTGGGATTCTCCTGGAATGATTGGCCCCTGGAATTTTCCTGTCTTCACCTCATTGGTGCTGGGATTACAGATGTGCCCTGCTACATCTGGCCTTTTGCATTGGTGCAAGGAATCCAAATTCAGTTCCTCATGCTTACATAACAAAAATTTTAACACCTGAACTCTCTCTACAGTTCTCAGCCCCAAAATATTTTTAAGACACATTCAACAGTACTGAGGTTGTAACCCACACTTGACTAGCATTGGGGATGTTTTGCACTCCTTCCCCAGCACTGCAAAAAAGTTAATCAAACATGTTATTCCTACCTTAAAACCAAGAACATTTTGTGATTTCAATAATCATTTCTATAAGCAATAGCATAAGAGTACTCAATTAATTTTAAATATTGGTATATGAGTGGAAGAAAAAAATACCCACATGGTATGCCTGTTCCCACTTTCTAATGTTGTAACCATATAAGAAGCTTATTAGAAAATATATTAAAGGATAGTAATAATTCATAATAACATTTTTCATAGTTTAAGTACCTAAGTCTAGTGTGCTACAGTTTTCTATTTGTATGAGTGTTCAGCCTATAAAATACTCACCAGTGATTGTAATTAACAGCTAAAAATTTCAGACATTTTGCATTTTTTTCCTGTAAATGTAGAATGGAAGAACATTTGTGCCTAGAAAGAATATATCAAAGTTTATTAAAAAGTTGAGATATCTGTGTCTAGTGAGTTGGCTAAAGTCAGCACAGTGTGTTCTTCTGCAGTGTCTCTTCTCATGGACTATTATATTGGCTATAGCCCATTAAAAATTATTGTTTAATAACAGCTAAACATGCATAACAATGCAATCTATTTATTGATTCCATTTATTTACTAACTTGAGAAATGGATATTGAGCATGGAAAAGGCACTATATATTTTATAGCTTCATTTCTTGTGTCCAAACACCCTCATTAGGACACTGTGGTAAAATTACTGTTTATTTTTGTTTTAGGTTCTTGGTAATATAAACATTTTAAAACATAATTTGTCTTGATATGTTTTTACATGCCTTCCATACTTATCCATACCATGAAATAATTTAACATATCTTAAATGTAACAAGCAATTATCAGTTTCTGACACAATGCTAGGTGCCTAACGCTGATTTTAAAATTCTCATTTGTCTTTAAGACTAGAATATTTCCACTATAGAAATGGAATTAAGTGGTGTTGATTACCTTCTAACAAGTTCAGGTTTGTGTTATTTCTATGACTCATCTAAAACTAAAATCCATTTGTGAGAAGATATCACCTAAAACCCACATTGACAATCTGTAACATGATTAAATATGAGTTAAATACTATTCTAACATATCAATATATTCAAATATAAAATGACTCAAAAACTGTTCTAAACTAAGGAAAATTAGACAGGCCAGACAATCTAATGAAATCAATCAAACTGATTGTGTGTGTGTGTGTGTGTGTGTGTGTGTGTTAGTGACAATATAGGGGCAATTGCTAAAATCCACAACAAGCTTCCTGAGAAAGACTGGCATTGCACCAACACTGATTTCCTGAATTTATTAGATTGTACCTTTGTAAGAAAATGTTTTGTTTCTGAGTAAAAGATGTTTATGTTAGGCAGTAGAGACATTTTATATGCAACATCCTTTCAAAATTACTAAGAAATAAAATATGTTATTGGGTGCAAGAGCAAGAGGAGGGCGGAGCTTAAACAAAGGCTCTGTGGGAGCATATGATGATCTTGAGAAAAACTCTTTGTGTTCTCCTTGCAACATTTTCACCAATATAAAAGACACTAAGAATCTGCCAGGTGTGGTGGCAAGCCTATAATCCTGGTATTTGGGAGGTCGGGCAGGCAATCATTACCAGTATTACCAGCATTAGCTAGCCTGGGTGACACAGTGAATTCTAGGTCAATCTGAGCTACAGAATAAGACTTGCCTAAAGCATAAGCAAATAAGTAAATTAAGTATCTTAATAAAATTACATCAAACGAAAAGCAAATCAAAGAAATATAACATTTAAAATATTACTTAATATATACACTAACATTTTTTTCTACCACTTGGGGAATAATTTTTCTCAGTAACCATATAAAGTTAAGCAAACATTTCATTTTAAGAAGTAGGTTTGATGAACAAGTTTAAGTTTTTTTTTGTTGAGACCATCTCATTTTTCACTTCATTTGCAAGAGATTTTGATTAGCTTCACTTGTGTAAAAGCTTGGACACAGTTCTATATTAAAAATACACATGCAAAAATACACACATGTAAACATGCACATGCAAAGGGTGAAATGAATAACAAAATTGCATAATAAGATAAAAATATTCATAAACTTATAGCACTCACTTATGGCCTCCTCAGAAGCAAATCAATGTCACTGTGAAAGTTACCATGTCCTGGCTATTCCTCTGAAATTCCACAAGCAATGATACATGTTTGGCAAGAAGTTAAGAGATATTGTTCATTATAAATACATTATGAAATACCAAAAGAAAAAAAGAAAGGAAGAAAGAAAGTCTGGTGTAATGACACAGAGTAGAACATCTGGCTTCAATATTATTGGTATCAGTGTTTTCCCATCTTGCTGAGCATCACATCTTCCCAGGGATTCTTCATACTATTCAGAAGCAGTTCATGTTCTTCTTTCCCCAAAGGTTTTAAAGATGTTCTAAATAAACAGAGGACAGGATGGTTCAGTCTGTAAAATGCTTGTCATGTTCAATTCCAGAAATTCACATGAAAAACCTGGGTGTGTGGATACACAGAATGATCCCAGTGTTTGCGTGGGAGCTCCACCTCAACCCCTGGCACCCTGGTATCCTTATACCCAAAGAGTTTGGAATGTTCTAGTGGAAGATCCATCTCAACTCCCCTCCCCTATCTCTTTCCCTAAACCTGCCCCTTCAAAGCCTGCCAAACACAGCTCCTCTCCAAACCCACCTCTTCAAAGCCTGCCAAACACAACTCCTCCCCCAGAGAGGTGCAAGACCACTCCCACAGGGTATATAAGCTGCATCCCAGAAAACAGACACGTGGTTCTCTGGTCTCTTGCCCCAGTCTCCTCTCTGAGGGGCCAGAAAATCACCCAGGAATTTTTACCCATTAAACCAGGCCTATTTCTAATTTGGTCTGATTTGGATTGCTGCTTCAGCAGAGAGGCCTATTGGGGTGCAAAAAAACTTATCATCTGGAGGTCCCACCGAGGGAGGGCTGATTTTTTTCCCCCACTGGCCCAGGGCTGCATGGTGGGAAAACACCCCTCTCCCCTACACCTGCTCTCTGCCAGAATGAGATTGGCTCCCAGCTGGGTAAGTTTCCTTTCCAAGTCATTGCCTAGGAGGCCCAGCACCTCTTTGATTTTCGGGGTGTCCTGCCAAAGACGCAGTCTCGCCAGTCCCCCAAACCATTCTGGAGCAAACGGCTGCCTTTGTTCCATGCGACCCCTTCTCCAGAAGGCATTCTGATGAAGGGAATTAGCCACACTCCTCCATTTTTTTTTTTAACCCAAGACTTATCACAGTGGACACATTCTGCTAGGCTTTGGGTCCCTGGCATAGACTTGAGAAATGGCACTTGCCATTCAAAGCCTGATCCCTTAATGCCCCTGCGGGGTCTTTTTACAAAATCTATTCAAATTGGGGCTATCTGATATAATTGGACAGAACTGCCCTATGTGCACGAATTTGGAGTTTGGCATTCCTGCCCTTGCTACAGGGGCCAATGTCTCACAGCACCAGTCTTGTTGGCTAGGGTCATGGCGCCTCCAGATTCCCGCCTATCTGGGAACTGGGTGTAGACAAATTTCTAAATGGTGTTATTAAATAAAAAACACGGAGCCAAATATAAGGGTGAAAGCCTTAGAGAGATCAGGGAACTAGGAATAGCCACCAGCCAACCTTATCTCACCAGCTCTGCAGCTTCCAAATGCAAGCTACTTCCTGTCTACCCAGGCTTTTATTGCCTTGCTGTTCTGCCCTCTCATTGGCTATCTCAGCTCAGCTACCTCACCTGCCTGTCTGTACAGACCTCCAGGTCTCTATGGTGGGTACTGGGAACTGGGATTAAAGGCGTCTGTCACCAAGCTTGGCTCTGTTCCCTAGTATGGCCTTGGACATACAGAGACACTGCCTGCCAAGTGATAGGATTAAGGGCATGTGCTACCACTGGCTGACTTTTGTTTTTACTTAAAATTGCTTGCTATTTTCTCTGAATTTGCCTGGAGAGGCAAACTTTATTTATTAACATGCAAATAGAATATCACCACATTTCAGCAGAAATAAAATATCACCATAACTGGGATCCTAAAATTCCACTCTGACCATGCTGCCAGGGACACTGGCCCCTCCCCCACATCCCCCAAACTCTACCTGCCCAACCCCCTCCTAGGGAGCCACATGTTCCATTTACTGCTGGAGACACTGACCCCTCCCCGCACTTCCCCCAAACTGTACCTAGCCAACTCCCTCCTCTGAAGCCACAAATCTAAGACCAAATTCCTCCTCCTTACCCTCCTTCCTGTTCTCCCCTCCCCGCAACTGCTCTCCCCTATCTCTCAATGCCTCAACCTACACACTGGCTTAATGCCACCAAATCTTCCCTGGTTTCTTCTTATACTTGGTCTTGCCAGACTCCTGCCTTCCCACCCATTTGATTTCTCAGTCAGTTCCAGATAATAGAAAAAAAAATGTAAAAGGCTGAGGAGGATCCCCAAACTCCCCTACAGGAATTGGTGAAAATGGCTTTTAAAGTTTTTAGTGCTCAAGAATGACAGCCAAGTCAACCTGATGGACAAGGCTGCAACAGAATATGCTCTAAGCCTAAGCCTTAGCAGCTGCTCTGAGGCCACCAGGTCCCCCACAAAGGATACAAGGGAAGTCAGCCATGAGGCTCCATTCCACCGGAGCTCAGCCCAAGTCAGCTCCACCAAAAACTTGCTTCACATGCAGCAAGCAGGGCCACTGGTCAAGGTATTGCCCTGACCCCCAGCCACCCAGGAGGCCATGCTCTGTCTGCTGACAACCTGAGCACTGGAAATCAGAATGCCCCCGTGCAGGCTCTTCCTCTATGCCATGCCATGGAGGTCCAGCCTCACCAACACTGGCAACTGAGAACTCCTAAGCCTGGCAGAGAACTGACACAGCCTAGACCTGCTGACTCCCATTGCCTTCTCCGAGCCTAGGTTGACACTACAGGTAACAGGTAACTCCATTGACTTTCTTTTAGACATGGGAACTACCTATTCTGTTTGATATCTCACTCAGGTTCCCTCACCAATTTCTGTCACAAGGGTGAATGGGATCCCTTCCTTCCCACTTAAGACCCTGATACTTCCCTGCATTCTTGCAGGGGATCCTTCTCACACTCTTTTTTTTCTGGTCTTACCTGCTTGCCCTGCACCTCTGCTTGGTTGCAATGTTCTCAGCCTTTTGGGGGCCACACTCGCCTTGGCCCCACTCTCTCCTGAGTGTTTCACAGGTCCATTCACAGGGCCTCTCCAGATATGTCAGCCTCTGTACCAGCTTCGAGGACACCAACCAGGTGAAGATTGGCAGGTGGACTTCACTCACATGCCCACACCTAAAGAACTCTGTTGTCTCCTAACTATGGTTGACACCTTTATCCTTAGGAAAGGTTGAGAAGGCCAATGGACTCATCAAACAACAGCTCACCAAGCTCTCCATTGAACTCAGATTATCTTGGCCCTCCCTTCTCCCCATTGCCCTTACCCGTCTCCAGACCACCACACACTCTCCTACAGGTTTGAGACCTTTTGAGCTCCTTTATGGAAGGCCTTTCCTCTTCAATCACCAACTCCCAGCCCAAACTCCCCCACTGGCCAGGTACCTCCCCTACATTTCCCTTCTGAAGTCCCTTCTCCAGTCATACTGTGATCCTCACCACCCTCTAAGCTGCCAAGCTCTTGGTACATCCATGCTGGTACCATGTCTCCAGGATCAAGTGGGTACCTATTCAGGATACATGGTCTGTCCAGCAGCTGGGACCCTCCACCCTCCAGTTTTCCAAGATGTCCCAATAAAGGGCCTATCTGCTCTTCTGCTCTGTACATTCATCTTTACAGTACAACTAGAGCAGATGTTAATGGTCTATTTGTTTTCCCTAGAAACTTGCCTTCTTTGCTTCTTCAAGAAACAGATGCCTGAGGTCTCCAGGATGACAATTAACCAGATGCTCCTCCATTTACACCTTTTCCTGAATGTGAGTTTGCCAATTCCTGTCTCCTTTTCTCCATTTCGCCCAATGCCTACAGGAAGTGGTCAGACTTGAACCGGCATCCCTATATACAAAGAGTCTGGAATGTTTGGATGAGAGCTCCACCTCAACCCCTGGCACCCTGGCATTCCTATACCCAAAGAGTCTGAAATGTTCTGGTGGAAGATCCACCTCAACTCCCCTCCTCTATCTCTTTCCCTAAACCCACCCCTTCAAAGCCTGCCAAACACAACTCCTCCCCTAGAGAGGTTCAAGACCACTCCCACAGGGTATATAAACTGTATCCCAGAAAACAGACACGTGGTTCTTCCAGTCTCTCATCCCCATCTCCTCTCTGCGGGGCCAGGGAATCACCCAGGAATGCTTTACCCATTAAACCGAGCCTTTCCTAATTTGTCTGATTTGGATTACTGCATCAGTGGAGAGGCCTTCAGGGTGTATAGACTTATCACCCAGTACTGGGGAATCATAGACAGGCACAGGTCAGTCAGCCTAATCTAGTCAGTTCAGGACAGTAAGAGATCTTCACAAAAATCAGTGAGTGGTACTTGAGGAAAAACAGCCAAGACTGGGCTCTATCTTCTACACACAAGCACACACATTGGTAATCCAGACACATAAAAACATGCACACACATAAAATACCTACTCAGTAAACTAAAGATTTTAACATTGATGAATGCTGTATTAGCAAATACTATCATTACAAAACAAACACAGGAATAAAGACATATATATTCATATATATATATAATGACTAATATATTCATAATAATGGATATTTCTTTGTTCATATGTATAATGTATTAAATATCACACCCCAGCCTATAAAATGTTAGGAGCTAAGAGAGGTGTCAGGTTGCAGCTATATCATGAAACAAATCTTATTTTAACTTCATGTCTTTGATTTGTCTAAAACAGGTTAGTAAGAAGACATAAGATTCAAAACAATTTTCATCTTTGGCCAGATGAGCTAATCATCTATTCTATTTTGACAATCTTAACTGGAAATGACAATCTCAATAGTGAATGAACAGCAATTACTTCCTATCATGGACTCTCTCTCTCTGGCCCCTTCTCAAAATAGTTAAGCTTTTTGCATTTGCAATAATTTGATAAAAAATGAATGATTTCTCTATTGATTTGCTAAGACAGATAATGCTGCCAAATAGAAATGCCGCCAGAAAATACATTTAAATCTGACTGTCACATATCTGGTGATTGAGGGAATGTAGACTAATGTCTGTAAGCCTCTCTTACATATTTAAAAGGGATTTGAATACTGAGTACATGTTTTCAAAGTATAAGGTATGGATTTAGATTCAAAAATGATTCAGAATATAAATAACCTTAGCTGAAAATATGATGGAGAAATCAGAAGACCATCCTCAGGATGGAAGAGTTGATTGATTAATGGGTATAGGAACAAAATAAAGGTTAAAGGAGAAAATAGAAATGTGTTCTGGTGAGTCAATTGGACCGTGATACACTGATATGTAGAAATCAGAATATCTGGCTTAGTATGACAGGCAAGTACAGTTTTAGATATGATGTTCTGGGGAATTCATAATCCAGGCAAACTCTGCTGTCAGGACTTAGAAATGTGGATGTGATTCTGGAGAAATGACTTACATAGGCAGGTCTAGAACATTTGGGAATATATAGTGACTAGGCCACAGGATATCACTCAGGAAGTAGAAGAAAGTGAGGTCAGACACAAAAAGGAAAATTGGCACCGTAGCTTGAAAAGCACCATGTCAAAACTGTGTTGCCATTGTTGAAGTGCGGTGTCAGCTTATAGATTATGTCTAATTTCTCCTGCATGGCAGATTATACCAATGCTCCTTTCTAGTGAGTGATATCCTTGGGAGATCTTAAAGGTGGATGCTAGGATGCTGGCTACAGGCCATTTTGTGACACTGACGTGGCAACTGGCCAGTTACTTCCAGGTGTTGGACTGAGGACAGTGGACTCAGTTAGGACAACTGGGACTCTGCAGAATGTCTGATGTCATTTCTGCATTAGTTTTTATGGAGTAGGACCATGGTCACATTTATATTTACTAAGAATGCACTGTTGACAGGAACAAAATGATGGGCTTAGAAAAAGAAAATTAATTACTCAGATATAGTTTATTGAGATGTCAGTGGAGGATTTAATGGATTATTTCATCATGACCTAGTTGATAAGATGTGAAAACAATGTGTTGAGTGAAAATCTTGGCAGTGGAAATAATGGGGGATTCACATTCACATGTGTGGAAGTCTTTTGTGACTTAGTGTATGTCTTTATCCTTGTACATATCTTGTTTTTGAAAAAATGAATAATGACTTAGGTGCTAGGTCTATGAAATGTGTGAGTAAAATTATGCTACAGAAAAATATTTATGTCAGTAAGACAGATTAAGAATTGAGAGCTTAAAAGATATTAGATATAAGTCCTGGATACAAACCAATAAAACAATAGTCAATAAATATAGATGCATAGTTCTTTCACTCAACTGTGGTTTTTATGTTTACTGTGAGAGTAATACATTGTATATTCTTGCAAGATATGATTTTAATTCTCAGCAAATGTTCACTCTTGTCAAAGTTTCCTTAATGATATGAAGGAATTTTCTCAGATGAACAGAATCTGTATTCTAACATTGACAGTCTCAGGTGTTAGCACGTGCTCTGAGGATTTCTGTGTCTAATGCATTTCTTTTATTTCCTCAAAAGGAAAGAGGATGCTAAAGATTGATGTCAGTACTGAAATAGAGCTTAAAAGTGAAACCTCATCAATAATGTGCAGAGCATTTGTCTCAGTTTTAGAAACCTCTCTCAGTATGTACTGTCAAATGGGGGTGGAAAATTCCAATCATTTCTATTCTTTTCAAAGAAAGTTATAGAAAAGAAAAAAATCTAGTGGGTAAGTATGTGAAAAACATGATTGAATAATTGATCCTCTGTAAGAAATATTGTATACTTATTCAAGCCATGACAATGAGGAACTGTAGCATTGTGCAATTTACTAAGCTCTACTAATGCAAATAGCTTTAACAATACAGTTACATTTTTTTTGAGTTTGATTTTGTACATTATAAACTAAACTCAGAAAATGGTTGAATGAAAACATAAAACCATTAAGGCATAACTTATTAGATTGTTGTGGCTATGATTTTTATCCTTTATTTTATTTGGGATGTATATCAGAGAGAGGGAGGGGGAGGGGGAGGAGGAGGGGGACGAAGAGGGGGAGGGGGAGAGGGGCAGAGAGAGAGAGGGAGAGAGGAAGAGAGGGAGAGGGGGAGGGGGGGAGAGAGAGAGATACAGCACTAATATAACTAAGATATTAAGATATGCCTCATGGGATGCTATGATCTGCAGAGTGAAAGGCAGAGGATATCTCATTCACTCATATTCCCTTTTTGTGCACCAGTCTCACCATGTATCAATTTTATGTATATATTAATAGATATATAAGTTTAGCAATGAAATTTTAATGTTTATTGAAAGCAACATTTGGTTTTGTTCATTTGCTAAGAATATGATTTTATGGTGCTTTGTAGAAACAGGCACTAAAGAAATACTTTTTAGATGGATGAATTATGAATCATCCAAACCATAAATTAATAAAATACTTTGATTGAAGGGCCACTGTTTTTGTAAGTGACCACAGAGCATGTACTACATTTAAATTATTGGCCAGATTCAATTTCAAGCCAGTCTATTTAGAAATGAAAAAAATGAGATCAATAAATCAATAGAGTAGAAAATGTGACCAATCCATGACAGCATAACCGAAGGTGGATTATTTTGCCTTCGGCAGAACCAATATGACATATTTCAACAGAGCCTTAGAGACTTTTTACTTAAAAATGCTGAGATAAAATATTTATGTGAAGAGTGACGAGGAAGAAAAATTACGAATATCTATGTTGTCACAGTATGTCACAAATTCATGCTAGCACATTTTATAAAATATATTCCCTACACTTGCATTTAAGTACATGAGTCTCATGGTATTCTCACAATGCCACCCTAAGGCATTTTAAAGAATTAACCAATATATTAATCTATAAAAATAAATATAGGTAGCTGTCGATGTAAGAAAGATATATCACAAAATATTCTTATGTTTAGATGTAATAGTAGATGGAACACGAATGCATCTATCATGGTCTATATGAATGCATACACTTTTCCAGGAATGTATACATTTATTTATGTCCTCGTGAATGTTCACATAAACTTTGCCTTCTCCTCTCCCAGGGCACATAATCTGAAACACAAATAACATCAGATTTAAATAGTTAAGCACAACAATCTTGAGATCTGACTGCTATTAATCATCACCCATTCTGGATCAATGGTTATCTAGGTACAAAAATAAATAAAATAATATATTTCACTGTGAGACAATATGTTTTATAAATAAAAATAACCTCCCTTCAGAATATAGCATCTACAAACAAAATCATAGAAGCAGAAGATGAATAAGCTGGCAAAAACAACTGGGCAAAAACAGTTGCCACTTGTACAACATGAAAACAAATACAGATGTTCCAAGTCTACATTGTTTAAATGGCAGAGAATCACTAGAATGGAAGAAGACATTTATGAAAAGGTAGCTGAGTGGCATTTTTAATAGTGTGCTTATTCTAGGTCTCAATATCTTTTAATAATTATTCCTTAAAAAATCTTGCTGCAAAGACATCTCTTAAGATTAATATCTTCATTTGTATTACAATGAGATGCTAACTTTATAGGATAGAGTCCCATTGGATTAAGATACATACAGCAAGTATCTATGACTGTACTGCCATAAGGGTTGTACTCTGTCAGAATATAGCATTGGGTGTTAAGGTGTTTTGGTTACTATTTCCATTTCTGTGATCAAATAACCTGACGATAGTAATGTAAGAGGGAAAAAGGTTTGTCTTAGCTCATAAGTAAAGGGTACAATGCACCAACATAGAGAAGTGGTGGCAGAAAACAGAAGTGGATGTACACACACACACACACACACACACACACACACACACACACACATACATATATATGTTCTGTGGGAATAATAGAGCAATGAAGCGCTATGCTGAGCTTGCATTCTTAGTTTTATTCAGTCTGAGAAACCAGCCCATGGAATGGTGCCATCTTCAGGAAAAGTGAGACTACCTCAGTTAACATAATCTGGAATAGATAATCACTCAAAATATGCCCGGAGATTTATCTCCTAAATGCTTCTAGATCTTGTCGAGTTACTGTTAATGCTCACCCTCACACTTGGTAAAGACTAAGTTTGGGAAACAGTGAGGTATCCTTGTTTTGAAACTGAAAGCATAAGTCAGGTTGATGGTTAAATTAGCAACAAGAATCAAAGGACAGCTCTAATGAAGCAGCAGAAGGCTTTCAGGGTCTCAGACCCAGCAGGCTGCTGGGTCTCTATCATTTGTCTGATAAGTCCTAGCATATAATGTCTACCCCTCTTTTACTGGTGATGCAGCCTGAAGGTGCATCAGTTACAGACAGGTTTCAATCCAGATAAAAGCAGTCTACTAGCTTCTAGGCCAAGACTGCTGACTTCTGCTCTTCCTAGGCCATTGGTAGGTCACCTTCTGTGTGTTGTCTAATAGCTCTTTCTTAGAAACACTATGACATGGAGAGCATGGACTTATAATATTGATATTCTGTTAGACTAAGATTCTAGAACCATCACTGTGGACTCCTGTCAGGAAAACTTCCGTTCATTCTCCTCTGATAAAATGAGCTTTGCAGTATATGTAGTCTCTAATTTTGAATCAGTCTCACAATACTTCAATGGCAC